>CAMPFS010000005.1:3809931-3867800 GCA_946814055.1 Caenorhabditis sp. 36 PRJEB53466 | reverse complement strand
TTCGAACGAAAGCATCGAACCTTGAATGAATGAGTTGAATCAAAAAATTGTATGCATGTTTTTCATTAGGTGATAAAATATCAAGTAAAGCGAAATATTAAGTGAGAATCATTATGGATAAAGTAAAAAAGATTTGGCTGTGCTCTGAGAGCAGAAATGAGTGGAATGATGGCAATCAGAATGGAATGGGCGCGGCGAAGACGTCGGCGAACTTGGTGAAGTCGTTACCGTAGCTGAGACACGTGTGCATGAGGGCTTCCGCGTCTTGCTGGGCATAGTGAGCAGTGTATTCTCCGCCAACGACCTGGAACAAGACAAATAGGTAATCTAAATAGAAACTAAGATCGTCTTACCTCCTTGTAAATTATTTCCAATTTGTATCTGTTGGTTCCCGCATACTTGAACGTCCATCCTCCGTTTTCAGTGCGAACGAATCCGTTCATCGGAATGCGTTTCCGGAGAGCCACGGAGAATTCGTCCCACTTTATCGTGTGTCTCGGATGATCATTGGCGGGTCCGCGAGACGAAGCTACCGGGCGTCCGATCGGACGGTTTGAAGAGTCCGTTATCTGCACTTCTTCGTCCTCTTCTTTGGGAGAAACTGAAAATCAAATGAATTTCTTAATTCAAAACTATTTGTTCACTTTTCGAGAAATCGATGAATTTGCAAATGTCTGTCAGTTTCTTGAACGCCTCGTTTTCGATCTGCTTGGCCATGAGAAGGGAGTCCATGAAGAAGACGTCTTCCGGCAGCTTGCAGTCGTCTCTCAGTCCGTTTCTTTGCATTTCCCCGTAAATCACTCGCAAGTCGTAACGCAGAGCGTTGTGACCAACTGAAAACGAAGATCAGAGATAACGGATAAGTTCGGGCTTACCCAAAAGAACCGGTTTCTGGAGAGAATCGAGAAAGTTGACGACGGCTGGCCACTCTTGTTTGAAAGTGTTGTTCCGCAAACAGAGCTTCTTCGGATGCACCAGAACTTCTGGAATAACTTCTTTCCATTCCATCACTTTTATCCCCTCCATACCCTTTTTATCGTTGTTCCTCGTGTTCTCGTACTCCCTCCATTTATCCTCGTTTATCAACGGATTCAGCTGTCTCGTGTGTGTATTCGTCGCCACGTACTCCGCCAGTATCCTCTTCTCTTCTGGATTCTGGTCATTGCGCATTGCGTCGTTTTTCCGTTTCTCTTTGATTTCGTCAAATGTTTCTCGGGAAATCGCCACAAAACTCATCTCGGTTATATGCGGAAGTTCGTCGGTTCGAGCTGAAAACTGGTGCGAAATGAAAGAAAAGAAATCGGCAAGAAATAAACGGACTGTGCATGCAGAACGCCTCCAGATGATGGAAGAAGTCGTCGCTTTTTTCGTAGTTATTGCACGGCAAGTT
Organism: Caenorhabditis sp. 36 PRJEB53466; assembly: GCA_946814055.1. NCBI lineage: Eukaryota > Metazoa > Nematoda > Chromadorea > Rhabditida > Rhabditidae > Caenorhabditis > Caenorhabditis sp. 36 PRJEB53466. Next base: position 3,866,410 of record CAMPFS010000005.1, on the reverse strand, counting down.
GCGATATTCGTCGTTCTTGATGAGACCGGTGCATTCCAGGTCGAAGAAGACGTACGTTTTGATGGGATCCGCACGTGGAGTGCTGAAATTGTTTATAAGAACGCAGAAGTCTTTCCCTCCCGTACTTTCTCTTCACAATTTGTTTCGTTGGGCTCGGTTTCAGGGACATTGGCGGTCCCCTCTTCTTCTCCGGAGTCTTCTCCGACAATACCCAATTGTGTATTTTCGAAGGCGTCGTGATCGGCGTTACTTCTCCGGGCCGCTTCTGAAATATGAAATGAGCAATTCTGAAGGCCGATCTCCAATTCACCATCTTTTCAGTTCCGACCAATAGACGTGATCTGTAAATTGATGCACTTTGCTTTCTCGCCTTATCGTTACACTTTATCACCCAAATACGTCATTTCGAAAGAGAATCGAGTGATTGATTACAGGAAACGAAGGAAAACAGTGATTTTTGTGTTTTCATTTAAAAATTCGGAGCTAGCATTAAACAATCTTCGTGAGAGGTCATTACAGTTTAGGTGGTAATGATTACGTCGAAATAAAAAGGACGGGGTCGAACAGAACGATAGATGACAGGCTAAACGATGGATCGCACCTAGTTTGTCTGATTTATTACTAACTTTAGAGGAAGGGGGAGTGAAAGCGACAGAAAAAGGTGGGACCGACAAGAAATGAATAAGATGATGGTGGGAGCTTTAGATGTTCATGAACATGGTTCGCGGGTCTTCGACGGCCGTCTTGATCTTCTTGAGGAAAGTGACTGCCTCTCTGCCGTCAATCAGTCTGTGGTCGTAGGTCAGAGCAATCTGCATGATCGGTCGGATCTCCGGCTGCAAAAAGAAAATGTGAGAAGGAAGTCCCTGCAAATATACCTTTCCGTTGATTGGAACGACACGATCGAACACTCCGTGCATTCCGAGGATGGCACTTTGTGGTGGGTTGATGATCGGCGTTCCGAACATCGATCCGAAGACTCCTCCGTTCGAGATGGTGAATGTTCCTCCCTCCATGTCTTCCACAGCCAACTTTCCTTCACGGGCCTTCACTCCGAGGTTAGCCAGTTCCAACTCAATCTGGGCGTAGTTCATGCTCTCGACATTTCTCAAAACGGGGACGACGAGTCCTTTCGGGGTGGCAACAGCAACGGAGATGTCGACAAAGTGACGGTAGACAATCTCGTTCTCATCAAGGACGGCGTTGACAACTGGCGACTCCTGGAGGGCGTAAGCGGTAGCACGGACAAATGGAGACATCATTCCTAGCTTGACTCCGTGCTTCGCCACAAACTCCTTCTGGTAGGTCTTTCTCATCTCGATGACGCTACTGAAAAACTAAAGAATTTGAAACGAAAGTATTGAATGTTTTCTCACGTCATGTCGATTTCATTGAAGGTGGTGAGCATGGCGTACGTGTTCTGCGCATCCTTCAGTCTTTGAGCAATGCGCATGCGCATTCTGTTCGCCTTGACGCGGACCTCATCACGAGCTCCGGTGATGGCGTGCGACGGATCGACCCCCTTCGGAACGACGACGCGAGTCACTGGCACAGCTCCGACCGGGGTAGACGAAGACGGGGCGGATGGAGGACGAGCTACTGGCGGAGCGGCCTTCGGGATCTCGCCAGCGGCCGGCTTTGGTGGAGCCGGGGTTGATGGAGCAGCTGGAGCAGCAGCTGGGGCTGGAGCTGCGGGGACGGCGGCAGGTTTAGCTGCTTCCTTGGCTGGCTAGAAAAGAAGAAAAGAACCGGTGAAATTTCGAAATTTTTCGAGGAAAGCTTACAGCGGCACCTCCTCCGGCTCCTGGCTGAAGTTTGTAGAGCTTTTGCTTGGCAGTAACCTTGGATCCGTCTTCGACGAGCAACTCGACGATAGTTCCGGCCTGTGGGGCTGGCACTTCGACTGAAGTCTTATCGGTCTCGATCTCAGCGACGAGCTCGTCCTCGTTCACATGATCTCCCTTCTGTTTGAGCCATCTGATGTCTCCCTCCGAGATGGACTCGGCGAAAGCAGGTCCCTCGACAGTGATCACGTCGCTCACTGCAAAAATATTCAATTTGTAAGAAAATGGGAAGAATACAGACTTCTGATGGCGCTCATGTGGAACTTGGCGGTGGAAGTGAGACGCACATTCTGAACGAGTGGCTCCAGAAGATGTGCTTTAGCTGAAAAATTGTTTTCTCACAATCGTCAGAAGAAGCCAAAACCATTGCTTACCCTGGAGATTCGACTGAGCAGACGCAGCACTAACGCTCTGAAAACATTTTTTTAGGTGAACTGCAACAATGTGAATTTTTTTGTGCTAACTTGTCTAGCAGCTCGCGATAAAAACCGCTGAACGGAAACTGCACGTCGCCCGAGCATGTTGGAGTACCCTACAAATTTCAATGTTTGTTAAAGTTAGAGTAAATATAATAAGCTTAAAAACAAGAAACATGCACGAATTTTTTTGTTTCAATTTGTATTGCTCTAGAGCGGCAGCAAAACAGTAAAGAGCAACAGTTGCAAAAATTGGGAGGAAGTGGGCGTGGTCGGACGGGCGCTAGTTTGCAATGAGCGCGTGCGTTTTCGCAGAACCGCCGCACGCTTCTCGCAGTCGACTGATTTGTCGTCATAGGCGGGGGTACAGGATAATTGAGAAACGCCAAGAACGAATATGACCTATGGAAGTAATTCAGACAATTCGAATAACTTGACAACCTGTTACAGTCAGGGTAAATTGGGCAGCCTTACCGTAAGGCCCTTACGGCTGCCAAATTTTTTTTTGCGAACCAGGCCCCTTCCACTCGCCTGTTCCGAACTGCCGGCGCTCAACTCAAAACACCTATGTTTGTCGTGACAAACAAACGTCTCTTAGAAACCACGTGAGTTTTCTCATTTGACAAAAAGATAAAGAATAACCGGTTTCTAGTGGCGAAATAGAGATCTTTCACGATATTAAATGACAGAAAAGCAACAATAATTGTTCGAACAAACAGAATGATTTGCGAGTACAATTTTTATAAACACAAAAGCGACGATCGTTTTCAAAGATAAAAAGCGAATGAGATTATAAATTTTCGATTTGGTTAAACGCTGAAATCGCGGAACGGAGCGCCGGTTTTTTTCTGGTAATCGCGGACAGGAGACACTGGTCGCTGAATCTTGATGACGGGCGGTGGCGGCCTGTAGGCTGGAATGGGACCGACCGTGACTTGAGGAGCTGTGAAGGTGTATGGAGTGGATGCTGGAAAACGGTCAATAGAAAATCAATACACAAATTGGAGAATTAAACTTACCAAATCCAGGGTAGAACTGAGGCATAGCCATGTTCCGGAAGACTTCTGGTCTGACTTGAGTTCCTGGAAATAATAGTTGAATTGATGTTCATCAGTTATTCGACTTACTCGTCCGGTTTTCGGAAGCTTGTTGAAGCTTCGAGTAGAATGTAGGATCTGACGAGTTGACTATCTGAATCGCACGAACGAAGCCCATCAAATCGACTTTGTCCAAGAGTTCATCTACAAGTTTTCGTTTGATCGATTTCGAAACAAGTGCTCTTACCTAGAACCGCATCGATATTCTTCGGTCCCGACTCGACGTTGATTCCTTGAAGAGTGGCTATCCGTGTGCGGAGATCTCTGTCATAATCGATGAACCGAGAGACTCCGGTGTTGTACTCGGCCGTTCCTCTGTGATTACTGAAAACGAATCGATTGAAAATGAGTAATGCACTGAATGAAGACTTACATGTGGCTCGTCTTCCACGCTTCGAAATGGAGAGCATTCTCTGCGAGAAGCTTTTCAAGTTCGGCGATCGCTGCGTAATCCTGAATGAAAATGAGATATTGAACGGGTGACAAAGAGAAAATGAGTTGTTTTTTCGTCGACCCGCGCCTGCAAACCTACCTTTTTGTCAGCCATGTTCTCAACGATTAAAAAGAGAAAACTCAAGAGAAAAACCTATGGATGAATGTGTTTATGAAGTGTTTCTGTTCGCTAGATACGCTCAAAGAAAGGGACCTTGTTCGGGTACGCAACGAAGAGGTCTCTGGCAGCGGAGTGTCGTACTGCGCGCGGTTTAGCGCACTCTGTGAGTAAGAGCGCGAGTTTTGACGCCGACGGTGCCGATTGGTTTTTTTGCGCCTTTTTCTCTGAGTGAGCGTTCTACTGTGTTCTCCTGTCAGAACAAAAAAGTAAAATAAAATGGTTGTGACGCAACAATCGAGAAAAGCCGCTTTCGAGCGAAAGCTCGGTCTTTGCATCGGAACACAGAAAGATTGTGAAAAGTTGAAAGATATATATCACTCGGTTTTGTTTCTAACAACACTCCGTCCATGAGCATATCCTTTGCTCCGTGTGACATGCGCTGATAGGATGAACGGTTCCTGACCCGGTCATCTGCTCTTGGGACACCTGCCCAGTCGGGTTGTTTATTCAGATCACGCGTATAAAGAAAACTTTGTCATCATTGGAAGGTCTATCGATATTATTAACTTCTTGCTTAGTTTTGTTCCTTCTCTCCAAATTGAGCGAATCTGAAAGTCTTCGACCGAGCACATGGATTCTCATTTTCTTGTTCATCAGAAGCATGATCGCAGGGTCCCTGGGGTAGAAATTCGATATGAACTTTGAGTTCGCTAGGTATCCAACTTACAAGAAAAGGACCAAATCGTAGAGGAAATCGTTGATTTGCAGCCAACAATCGTAGGCGGTATCACTGTCGGTCCCGCTGAATGGAGAAATGACAAAGAAGAGCTGAGCAGCGAGGAAGCCGATGATTTTGAACGCGGAGACGACAGTCGCAATGCACAGATTCTTCTCCGTTCCCTTTGCGCTCTTCTTCGTCTTCTTCGAAAGGTACACAACTGTGAAAGAAGACGTGGTCAAGATTATCACGACGATCGAGAAGAAGGCGATTCCCTTGAGAACGGACAGTCTGGCCTGAAAAAGGAAGATTCATTCCAGTTCCGCTCCCTCGCATTTACCCAGGGCACGACGTGATCGTAACCGATTCCGAATCCTCCGAGATATTGAATAATGTACGCTTTCGATATGAGAGCAGTCCAAAGGACAGCGAACGGAGCGAGGAAAGTGAAGAGGATGCAGTAGGAGAGACAGCGATTCCACCAGAAGACGTACTGAAGAGGAAAGAGCACACAGGTCATTCGGTTGATGGAGATGAAGGCGTGGACGATGCACTTGGCAAGCTGCAGGTAGTCGGTTATCCAGTAAAAGTTGAGAAGATAGGAAGGCGACGGGAACGCATCGACAAAGATCGGACACAAGTATGTGATATAGGTGGAGGGCTTGTCAATGAGAATGAGAATGACGATGGAGACAGTGTTCTGGAAAGTTGAAAAGTTAAAGATATTTGGAAGACAGTTGCACTTACCAGCCAACATTCCAGAAGGTAGAGGGAGTAGAACGAGTTGAGACGCGATGATTTGCGGTAGAAGCTTCTGATGACAAAGAGGAAACGAAAGTGCATGAGGAGAGAGACCAGAAGGAAAGAGCTCTGGAGCAGATATTTTCGGAGTTCGGTCATCGAATCGAATGAAGGATCACAGACAGATTCGGAAGTTTGCTGTACCATTGAGAGTTCGAATGAATGCCCGAGCACAGGAAGCACCCCCACTTGTAAGTGTTATAAGAACCCATAAAAAGTCTGCACGCAACATGATGCCAAATGGATTCAGTTCTCCTGAATTGAACTGCTATTCGCGGGTCGACTTTCTCGGAAACGGACCCGGTTCTTCATAAATGTGTCTGCTCAAAATAAAAACATTTATTTAGCTGAATTCGGAGTTTGATCAGTGTTTCGTTGGAAGACGTCCATCCGCAATCGCACGTTCAGAATGAGCATGATGACGGGCGGACTGGAATAAAAGGTATTGGAAGGAGAAGTAGATTCAGCAGCGGATCATTTGGAACTCACCAAACGAGGAGAATATCGAAGGAAAACATGGTGAGCGCCTTCCAGAACTCGGCCATTTCCAGTGACGACGCGTGCATTTGTTGGAAGAAGATTCCGATGGAAAGGGCCAAAACGTAGAAGATGCTCATCGAAAGGGCAAAAGCGGTTAGACATTGCTCCGTGTACTTGTGCTCTTCGCGAGCACGCGACATGCAGAGAAGGCAGACGAAGGAGCAGAGGAAGATGATGACGAGAGTGATTACGGAGATGACGAGGGTGAATTGATTGAGGTTCATCTACAAGTTTATCATTTTATTAAAGTTGCAGGCTACAAACTAACCCAGTTCAATTTCATTCTGCTTTCGTGAATGAATCCTCCTTGGAACGGAATGAACTGACTGTCCGAGATGAAAATCGGAAGCATCCCGATGAGAGGACACAGTGAGGCCAGAAGGAGCATGTGGTAGAAGATGCAGTTGTAGATCTGAAGATCTGACTTTTAGTAACCGGACAATATCAACTTACAGTTCCATGGGAGGTCGGGAAGAGCACACAACTTGCTCTGTTGAACATGATGAAGCAGAAGATGAGACACTTGGAAAACTTGAGATATTGTTCGATAAACACGAATGATATCCATTGAGAAGGCTCCGGGAACTCGGAGAGTGCCCATGGGCAAAGAGCAGGAATGAAGGCGAAGATTCTGATGGCTCCGACGTCGAGAAGTATGATGACGATATTCTGAATCCGAAGAAACGTCAAAAAGAGGAAGAAGTAAGCGTTACCAGGATGGAATCTACGATGAAAAGCTTGTAGAACGAGAACTTGGAGTACAGATTCCATTTGGCGTACAAGACACGCAAAATTTTAAAGTGATAATAGAGTCCAATGAGGAAATAGGCGACTTGAATCGCATATTTCAAAACTTCGAGTTTCCCGCTGAAGCCCGCGTGGCACCTGCCCATGACGGCGTCTTCAAAATAAAAAGAAAGAGCCGAGACGGCGTCTGATATGGATTCGAGCCTTGTTTTCCCTCGCTCTGTTTGTTGGCACACCTTTTTAAAGGAGAAAATTATAGAGGAAAACGAATTTGTTCGTTTTGGTCAAGAGGGTATCTGAAAGAGAGAGAGAGAGGGACAGAAACGGAAGGAAGTGAAATAAATGTGCGAACAAATGAAAGTTCAGAAAAGCTGAGAAGGGTGAGTTGGAGAGAGAGAAAGAGAGCAAGAAAGAGAGCGTCATATCCGGCCACAATGGCTTCGCAATCCGAGCTCTATTTCAAAAGATGTCTAATCAGTGAATTCATATCACGAGAGCTCAATTAGAAGAGCAATGTCACCAACTACAACTCTAGTATTCTATTTTGATGAAACGCGTGACAATCCGAACAAGAAACGGCTTTATAACCGGTGACACGGAAACGTGGGAAACAGCGGAAAACAACAAAAGCCAAGCTAGAATGTGCTTTTTTGTACAAACATTTTAGCCGATGATATACTAGGTTTTGCCACGTGGTATTGCGTGGAGAATCGGTTTTCTTAAAGACTTTGTCTGAGCGGTAATTGCATAAAATTGACGGAGCCAGCGACACGTGTATCTGATTCATGATTGATGAAAAATTGTAGAGAAATGACCCTCCCCGGAAGCATGCCCAACTCTACTTGATCAACCGATTGACGGAAGAGCAGAGTACGCTTACGGAAGTTCGTTTTCTCGGAAGAATGTCTCTGCTCAATTAGTGTTTCTTTCAACTCCGGAAGGAGTTTGGGGGCAGATCAGCCCAATTGGCTCCTTTATTTTCATTCTTCCTTGCTCGTGTTTTCGGTTTTCTGCTCGCCGCCATAAAAACCTAATTTAACCGATAACTGCCTCCAAATTGTCATACATTCTTAACTCGTCTCCATAAATACTCGATTCCACCGCTTCTGGCTCCTATCGCTTGCCCATATTTCACTCGGTTACTTGCTTATTGCACTTTCCGGCTGCTCATCCCCCTTCTCCCTCTCCCTCTCTTTCTTTCTTTTTCTTTCTCTTTTCCCCCGCATATCCGGGGGATGTATCTTTTCGAGTTTATGGCGCTCGTTTGCCGCCGAAAACGGGGTGAGTGGCGGGAGCGGGCCCAAAAAGTGACACACACGCGCCGAATTTCAATTGTCTCTCGCTTTCGGGCTTTCGGGACGAGAAGAGATGCACAACTTGAGCCAGAGAAAGAGAAGGAGCAACAGAAGGCTTCCATATTTTGACAAATGCATTGTGTGTTCCCGAAAACTGCACGGAACTTGTTCCGACTACGTGCACTCTTCCGTCCTTCTGCTCATTGAGCCCTTCCGATCCAATTCTAATCCATGTCAATCAAATCCCTTCATTCCTCGCTCTCTTCCCCTGATCCCATTATTCGAAACGAGTCCCAGCCGGCCACCGCCCGTGTTTGTTCTCTTCGATAATCTAGTCAAGTAATGTGCCTAATGAAATATTGTTATTCTTGACGGATGGGGCGTTCCCGACGCCTCCGGAGACCACTTCATTATTTGTCGCCCGTCTCTTTGACGGCCGCATCCTTCTTCTTCTTCCTCTCTTCACTCGTTTCGTCTTGAGTCTCTCCTCACCTCCTTGCTCGGTTTTCAAAATATTTTTGAACGAACTCGGTTTATCACCTGCCTGTAACGAATCCCGTCAAATCCGACCGGATCCGAATTGACCTAATCCGTCTGGTAACTGGTACGCTTCATCACTTCCTTTCATGGAAATAGAACATTAAGCTGAGTGAACGTATAATATCATTCGTAGTTTCCTTCTTCCCTCCGCCTCTTGTTAATACTCAATTAACCAACGTCTCCCTCTTCTTCTTCTGCTCTTTCTTCTGTTTCATTCTCTTTCCCAATACGTCGGGCGGGCAATCAGGAGTCAGATATGAGCCGGCTTTTCGCACCTGCTTTCGTATGTATTTATTTCGGCCTTCTTTGCCTCCTCGAAAAACACGGCCTCTTCTCCTGTTTTCTATTTATAATTTATGGGATACGTACACTTGGCGATGCCGTCGTTTTCTCGCCTTCAATTGCTATCTCGTTAATTAAAGCGCCTCGGCTCCGTCTTGCTCCGGCCTCCTTCTGCTCATTCGCTTCTGTTTTCCAGATGAAATCAACCGGTTCTGAACATGTGATCATTATAGTCCTTTGGAAGTATAGGCTCAGTTTGTATCGGTGGCGGCAGCGGGATGATGTGAAAATCATCGTGGTCGCACCTCCCCGGATGTTGGTTGATGAGACAAAGTAAGCGCTTTCAACATTATTCACTTGGAATTGTGTTCGATTTCAGTGTCGATGTGTACTATCAAGTGGAACCGCCCATCAGAGACCACGACCATTGCCTTTTGATGCACAAAGTCCGAGAGCTCTGCTCAATTTTCTCATCAAAAAACCCAAAATTGGTGGTGTTCGAGAGATCGCTCCAACGTCCAATTGCTCACATTCGAAAAGATATGGAGGTGGAGGGCTTCAAGCCGGAACAGCTTCTGCACTTCATTCATGCGGAAGACGCTATCACGATGCGGAACGGATTAGCTGCAATCAGCTTGAGACAATGCTCCCTCTCGGGAACTCCGCAGCCGGATACGTGGGCGGAAGCGGTCAGGAACCAGATCGGGGGATTCCCGGCGGTCGTCCGACCTCTCCGACATCACTGTGCTCATTCTGTCGGTTTCATTCGGAACGAAAACGAGTTTAAGAACTGGTTCAGAGTCAGTTTCTCTTCTTTTCTCTCTCAATCATGCAATTTCATTTGGTTTCAGCGGAACTCAAGTGTGCACCGCAACGAGCATTACGTGGTACAGGAGTACGTGGACGACGGACACGAGTTCAGTGCGGTGTGCTCTTATTCTGAAGGTCTACTAGGTGAGATCGCATTCCATAGAAGCGTCGAAACTTTTACATCTATCCCAGGTTGCATATCTGCAATTGAAACGCATCGTTCCGTTTTGGAATGCATCCAGAATCAGCAAGCGTATGCATTGGAATACTTGTCTGCCAATCAGACTCGAGACATCTTTCCCGGATTGGAATCCTTTTGTATTCAGGTACAATATCAAATTTCTCTCCTTTCATGAGTAACTTTAGGTAATCAAAAGTGTTTTCCCCGGTGTCTACCTCGGATTGATCTTCATCCGGGGCTACTACAAGGCTCACAACGAGATATTCTTCCTTGGCTTCGGCCTCGAGCCTGACAGCGAAACTGCTCGTCATCTCTACGCTCTGCCACATAGCAGTCCATGGGAAATTCTGGCTATTAAAGCGCAATTGGGTCCTCAGCCCGAAGAGGTGAGTATCTGGCCAATTCGGATCTCTAACTTGTGTTCAGAACGAGAGCGTAGACAACAATTACCACTGTGTTATCAACTTTCCGTCTGCTGAAGGCGTGCTTATTCACCAAACAAACATAATGAGGAGGTAACCCACTGTTTGCTTCTTCTCTGAGCTTTCTCATGTCTCATTTCAGAGAGAGCTACATGAGAGTGTCGTGGAAGAGTGCGGAAAGTGCAGAGATGAAAGACAGCGACAATCTGGACGACAATGTGCTGCAGGTGTTCCTCTGGAATGCGAACCGGTCGAAGCTTCTCGAGAACTGCAGTGACATCATGCGCTCCACTGACATCACCATCGACCGGAATGCGCTCAACGAGAGGCACTCTCTTTGCCGCAAAAACGTGGCCAAGTTGACAGCGAAGGAACTCGTCAGAAGCTGCACAACGACAGACTGAGCCTCCCTCAGGAGCAACTCAACTCGAAAAGACGACGATCTCTGATAACTTCTGTTCGACAAAATGAAGGGATCGTAGTAATTTATTAACAGAATTTCATGAATTGCACATGGACCAAATAAGAATAACAAAAGGGAAGATGGGTTACTGGATGAGAGAGTGCAGGAATGCGAAGCAAGTGACGTCATCGTTTCCGGATTCGCAGAACAATTGGGTGTTCGCCAAATAAGAGAAGTCGTGGGCCGAGCAGATGACGTCGAAAAGACCACCGATCTCATCTGCAGCGGCCTTCTGGATCTTTCTTTTCGACGTCGACGGATTGTCGTCGACGTTCTCTTCAATGATGCGACGCAGACGGTCATCGTTACACTTCTCGCTGAGTGGAGGTGCTTGGCGACGGACTGGCTGGCGATAACCGTCTGGAAATGGGTTAACAGCTATTCATATTTCAAAAAGAGTTGCTCACTGTTGGGTTCAGACTCGAATACTTTGTCAACAGTGTTTTGCAGGACTGGTGGGGGTGGCTCATTGACGTTGGTCTCTGGATTCTCTAGCTCAACGTATCTGAAAGTGTACGAATTGTGAACAGAAGATCATCTTTGAGTTTAGTTTACGTCTCGCTGGGAAGCGTGGATGGTCGGAGAGTAGTGGCGTCTTGAACAGGAATCTGAACTTGGGGAGCATGTTGCTGCTGCTGCTGCTGCTGAGGCGGCAGCGGCGGCGGAGGCGGCGGGGCTTCGTTGTACTGTGGTCCTGAACCATCTCTTGTTCACTTCTCAACAATTTTTCCGTACCTTGATTATTGTATTGAACTGGCGGTGGAGGTGCTGGTTGATTGATTCCCACCAGAGTCTCCTGGCCGTTCGTCGGCGGAGCAACTGCGGGAGGAAGCTGCGGAGGACCAGTTATTCCTTGAGGAGCTCCTGGTAGTGGAGCGAGAGTGAACGGAGCAAGAGTCTGGAAAAAAAGAAGGAGTAGTGAGGGAAATTTGTAAAGGAATGTACCTGGAATGACTGTGGGGAAAAAGTTGGGAGCGTGGGAAGCCCTGCGAACATGTTGCAAGGGGGAGAACTGGGACAAGGCGCTTGTGGAGGACAGTTGAAAGTGATCGGAGAAGGGCATTGCACTGGAAAATCAAATCGACACTATTGAAGAATTCAAAAAAGAGAGCGTACTTCCAACCTGCCCATTCGGACAGTGACACATTGGCGGCGACGCCTGCACGAAGGCCAGGAGAACGGCGACGAGCAGCCAACTCGGCGTCATGCTGATATCTCGATGACTGTTCCGACTGCTACTTCATATACCCTCTCGGATTAAGACCAACTGGTTACCGTACTACCAGTTTTATCGTTATCATGCCCGCGCCCACCAGTTTTTGGCATTGTCAATGTTACTAATTTGTTTATTTATCTGATGCAAGAGAAGAAGATACTCGATTGATTCGGGAGAGATTGGGAGGGAAGTGACCAGTTGGCGCGGATAAACGGTTTATCGGTTTAGTTCGGCCTTCTTCTTCTTCGTTTTGATAGTTCGCGTCTTAATCTGTTCCGGCCACTGTCGGCTTCGATGTTCGCCGACGATCTGTACGCGAAGCAGGTGACGTCGTTCTGGGTGACTTCACAGTACGTAGAAGCTTCCACGTAGTAGGAGAAGTGGCCTCTGGCACAGATCACGTCGAACGGAGTGCCAAAATCACGAGTCGCCCTTTCCGAAATCACCATTTTGGACGTGCTCAGACTCGGAGTCATCGCCTCAAATCACTCTTTCTCTCATTATTTCTCTTTCTCACTTTGAACCTACATCCTGCATGATTTCCTGTAAACTTTCATCATTGCATTTCGCATCCAGAATCTCCACTTCCCGAGTTTTCGACGATTTTGAATTGTGCGAATGCAGTCGGACCCGGTTCCGAGACAGTTTTGTTTCGTTTCTCGGCAGATGATCGGCAGCTGAAGTAACTTTCAAAGTGGTGGGCGTCTGTTTTTCAGCTGTGAGAGCGGTGAGGCTCACCTGAAAAAGATTAGTGATCACGACGTCATCGGGAATCATTCTTACCGTCGGAGGTTCGGGAATCGGGTTGGGAGGGCTTGGCAGCGGAATGGGAATGATTGCTGAGGATGTGAAGTGAATCAGAAGGAGAAGAAGAAGAAGAAGTGGGGACATGCTCTCGAAGACTGGAATTGACTGAAAATGAATGATTCACAGTGACTAACTCTTTTATACGATGTTTTCTGAAAGATTTTAAAGCAAAAACCCCCACAACAACATTTTGATAATTAAAGTTACAAAAAGCAGAAATCACATTAGCCTAATACGGAATGAGATGTGAAAAAAACCAGAACCAGAAGCATTAGCGGTAATTTTTACAGTGTGGTTGGCAACGAAACGAATTGGATGGGGGGAATGGAATGGACAACAAACAAGGTGCGAAACGGGAGCGAGATTGGGTTTCAATGGAATCGAGTGAAAAAGAGATGAAGCGGCAGCAGATGACGAGAAAGAGGAAGAGGAAGAAGAAGAAGCCGGCTGCTGGCAATTACCATAATTATTTATTCTGATGAGTTTCTTTTTTGGGCACACAACACACAAGACGTTGACGGCCGAGAATGAGAGATTGCGCCGAGCCGACCACTATTTTCGTGCCCTTACACAAAACTGAACAATGATAGCCCCCGAGGGTCTCTTTTCTTTTTTTTCCCCAAAAGAGCACATCTTCATTGAATATGTGTAGTTTTCGAGCTCTTCTTTTGTTTTCAGACACCTTTTGGAAAGGAGAGGGAAAAGATTATTTCGAGAAAAAAAAAACGGAGAGTCTCTCAATCAGAAGAATTGGCCGCAGGCGACAATTTCGACGACGACGACGACGAGGAAGGAGAGGCGGTGGCAGGTGAAGACGAATACACGGATCTCCAGTAAAATCCACTAGATTTAGGGATTCATTTGCAACAAATTGAGTATGGATCATCTCAGAAAACATGAAAACAAGAGGAAGAGCAAGAGGATGTTTGATATAGTCAAAAGTTGCGAAGGTTTGAAGGTGAATGGACGACCGGGGGACACCGTGAGAACTGAATGTTTGTCTTGTGATACGGAAACATCGGAGCACGCTCGGCCACTTTTCTGAAAGCCGCCTGTCGGACTGTTTCCTGTTTTTGTTATGTTTCATTCTTTCTATTTCTCTCTTTTCTGTTCTATCAATCAACCATTCCGGAAGTGTGATCCATTATGTAATAAGTGTGACTAATGCCATCGCGAGAGTCGAAGATACTATCGTCCTTTCTCGAATTAATGTCCTCTCTTATCGACATGTTCATCGGGCTGCTTCTTCTTCTTCTTCTTCGTTCCTCCTCGTCAACTACTCGAAATGGCATAATCTTGGAAATTTATGCAACGCGGGAGGGCGGTCCCTTCGCACTTCTCCCTCAAGGGACAGCGTGTTCACAATTAGTTTGCCTATGAACTTCTTCTTTCGGAAGAGAGAGTCGCCTTCCGATGCACTTTTGATTCATACTCTTTCGTATAGAGAAAGAAGAAAAAGTCTCGAGTAGTTTCCCCTGATTGGCTGACGTTGATTCTGATTCTGATTCGGATTCATTTCTCCATGTGGTCGACGGTTACATAACTGTCACAACTGCATCCAACTAGAACGGACTGTGGTGGTGGAGGATCTAACCAGTTTTTCGAAAGAACAAGGCCTTTTGTCATTGTTTCAAATAACAAGTAGACGCCGTCGCTCGTCCGCTTATCTCTTCTGAAATCTCGAAAGGGAAGGTCACCTGCCAGCAGCTTTTCCCTCTGCCATTCGACCTTCTCAGCCGAATTCCTCCGCTTTGGCTTCTCTTGTTCTTCTCGCACATTAATTCCCATTCCCTTATGTCATCTCATGTCATTCCATTTTCGATTTCACCGCACCCGAACATCCGAAGAAGCAAAATCATAAGGATTACCTGGGTGTTCTTACTTTCTTTCCTACTTCCTACCTCTCACTGCTCAACGCCAGCCTTCTCCATCATAAGATGAACCAAACAAAAAATGAATGATGATGTTGAGAGAAAGAGATTTTGGCTGATAAGAAACACCAGATGATTGTTTTCTGTTTCGCAATTGTAAGTGAAAGTGCGCGACAGGTTTACTGCGAGAGGTGCCCTCAGCTGCGTCTCTTCTCAATGGCAGCGGCGCCCCCGTACCCATTCTCCTCCTCGCATTCGATCGAATTCGCCTTTCATTGACTTCCTCCCGAACACTTTCGAGACTGTGTCTGCTTCCCACAATCTGCGAAATTCTCTCTGAAAGTGTTGTTTTGCCCCCCGCTCTCCACGGCCTCAGTAGTTCGTTCGTCATGTCAACGACGACGACGGCATCGTCGATCAGCCCGCCAGCAGCAGTAGCAGCAGCAGCAGCAGCCATATCGGCATTTTCATAAATTCCAAGTCATGTGTACATAGTCAGTGCGATCTTTCACTGTTTGCGTTGCCGAATACCGCAGTAGTATTCGTATTGAAAACAGGCGACTACAATGGTTTTTCGAGGCGATCCTCTTCTCTTCTTTTTACCCCCCGTTATGCAAATCACTTGTAGTGTTGGTTGAGTTCCCAAGGTTCAAGAGGCCATATCATCGCCCGTTTTCGTGTAAAGAGGAGACCGCTAATGGATCGACAAGGCGGTAGTCGTTTTCGATGAGGTCTAATCACCTTTTTGTGTTCGGATTCCTCTTATGTTTGTCGGCGACGTCCTCCCTTCCGTCATTCTCACTTTAATCCTGTGCACTCCTCTGATAACTAGTCTCTCTGGGATCTGGGCTTCTTCAGACCTGCCCCTCAACCTTTCAGTAAACTCTTTCATCCAGTTGAATGCGTTGACCCAAACCATGCCTTTCTTTCTTTCTCTTTCTCCCTCCCAAAGCGTCGTCGTCTTCTTCCACCTCATCAACCTCAACCGCCTTCGTCTTTTTCATCACAAAACAATTGACATTGACAGTAGCAGCTGCAGCAGCGGCAGCAGGAGTAGGAGAAAAAGAATACGAATCGTCGGCGAACCTAACAAAACACAAAAAAGTGCTGGCGTGTCGTCCCTTCCCGCGCGGCGGCGAGACGCATCTCGTTTACCGTCAAGCTTTGCGTCACCGATTTTACGGGCCGCCTGCAAGTTGCCGCTGCTGCACCGTACTAATCAGAGCAGAGAACTCGATGGCAAAAAGGTGTCAAATGTAACCGGATCACTCGCGTTGAAAAACGGAGAAAAAAGAGCTGGAAAAAGTGGAAGTGTAAAAAAAACCGAGGCGTGAGTATCAAATGAATCATCTCCGGTGCCACGTCACACCACATTGTTCGTACTGCAATTATTACGTTTGTTTATCTTTTATGTCGCGAACACATGTACATGTAATTATATAACACGGCACGGCGTCGTTCTTCTTGAAACATACTCCTACCGCCCCCTTTTCCCTACTTCTCACCTGCGGAAAGAGCGAAAGATGAAGAAGGAGAGCCCTCTTGTGAGAGTGGACGTACACTTATCACTTCTTCCCGAAACATTCATGAACATGCCACACCGATCTACCCGTCCGCTCTCCGCGCGGAGCCCGTCAAGATGCGCGCAATAGGTGCAAACAGCGGCTCGCGCCCGTCGAGGCAAAGAGAGAGAGAGAGCGAGCGAAAGAAGGGAGCTATTCATTTCAATTTGCCAGCCATATCCCTGCTCAATGGGCAGATTTGGCTCCTTGATGCGATCGGCCGCTTGTTCCTGTTCGCCTTTTCCTAACCCAGTCATCCGTCGAACCCACGTCCGGATCGGAGCTCTTTTCGGCTCACCCACAAAGATCATTCTTCTCATTCTTTCTTCTTTTTCTACATACCACGGAAAGTTTTCGTATAATTTGAAAGTCTTTTACTCGTGAGCCCTTGTGATTGACAGCTTCCGCAGCTTCCATAACTCTTCATCGCATAGTCACGTAAGGAAGTGCATTGGAATTTGGAATGACTTACTCTCCAACATCCCCCACTAAAAGCAAACATTTGCGAGAGAGAAGTGACCTATTGAAACAAAAAGAGAAAAATGAAAAGGGGGGAAGAGTTTTGTCTCTTGTTGCTTCCACACCTACTTGGATGGCATGTGCAATTCGTCTGGTTTTCGACGAGGCGCGACTCACAGAATTACAACCTCCCGCCGCGCGGCGCCGCTGCCCGTTTGTCCTCTGGTTTCCCACTCATAAATCGTCCCGTTTCTTCGTCTCGATATTCCTCTTCTTCTTCTTCTTCTGGTGCTCCTTCTTCTCTCGATGAAAAGTAGCCAATTGAGAAGAACAAAACCCGGCGTCCTTGTAATCCAATATTGTTTGTTTTCAATATACCCCTGTACTGCCCTAATATATACCTTCAAGTACGTCTCCTTCTCGGCCTTGTCGCAGCGTTCCGGGTCGCCATTTCCTCCTCATTTTGTGTTGCGCCTCAAAAAAGTGGTGACCGAGTGGTGACCAAATCCGATAATAAACCGAAACCATCGGTGCGATGCCCCCACTGCTAAACCCCTCCGAAGGATTCTGCGGCTTCGAAATCGCCTTTTCGTGCTACAGAACTCGTTGTATCTTTCTCTCTATCTCTCTCTCTCTCTCTCTCTCTCTCTCTCTCTCTCTCTCTCTTCTCTCTGTGAGCGTCTACAGCCTCTTCCATCTTAATATAGTGTTTTTCAAGCAGATATACGGTCATTTCCATACACGATTATCACATTTGTCATATTATCGCACTCTCTTATTACATAGATTACTTTCGCCCATTCTTATGTCATTCAATGCAACTTTCCCTTCGCCTCTCCTCCGGGTTCTTCTTCTGCCAGACAGACAGACATCTTCCTCTCAAACGAGTTGATCAATTCTCACTGCAACTGTACATTCAACTGTACCCAATGCAAACTGACTCGAAAACAAGTACATTCTCGAAACCCAACACCACTTCCCCTACCCCGCGCCCATTCTTCCGTGTCTGAATCTCTTTGTTTCCGTTCTCTCTGCACCCATTACAGCTTGTATCATCTAGTTCACTTTCGCTTATTAGCACTGTTTGCCTGACACCCGGCCTCCTTTCTCTCTCTCTCTCTCTTCTTGTTCGCCCTTTTCCTCCCCCAATTCCAGATTTCAGCAGAGGTGTTCAAGGAAGAAGACGGAGAAGAAGTCATCTATGTGAGAAACTGATGCTCACCTCGCTTCTCCTCTACTCTTTGCTCCCGTTCTCGTTTCTAGCAGCCGAATCCGAAAATGCGACGGCCGCCCGTGAGTCTTTTTTTGGGCAGCATTGCGCAACCGGGATGCGCGACGCAATCAAATGAGGGCAAGCCGAGGGCGATTCTCTCAATAGGACCAGTTTTTGAATTTCGCGCCGTTTATTTTATTCAATACCCTAATTCAAAACGGATAATATTGCGATGAAGTCATCATCATGAGAATAAACGCACGATTTTGCAGCTGAATTCATGCTGCCAACAAGGCCGACACCGCCATCGAAACCACGGCACGGAGTAGATTTCCTGGGGCCTTTGTGGCTCTCGAGGACTTATAAAATAACGTGTTGCCGGAGAGGCACTCCGGTGGCCGAGAACCCGCAGCTCGTGAGCAATTGGACGGAAACGGCTTCCGATTATGCGGTGGACGAGAAGCTCGTCGGCACTGCTCAGGACGACCATTGCAGAGTGTTCCAGGTGTGTCACGTCGGCTTTAATCTGATCTCGTTTCGGTTTCATTACACTAGAGAAAAAATCACGAGTCTTTTTTGTCTGATCGATCAAACCAAACTAGGAAGTATGAACTTTACAGCGATTCGGATTAAACTAGATCAACATCACAACTAATTTCAGGGAACGTTTCTGCTTTCGGCTGCGGCTCTCTACAATTCCACGTTCCTCAGTTACGGAGTTCAGTGCAAGTGCCCGGATGCCACAAGTCATCAGCTTGATCAGCACTGTCGACAGCTTCCCGCTTGTCAAAATGGAGGATATCGGAGTCAGTCAATGGGAAGAAGGTGCTCCTGTCCTCAGCCTTACTTCGGAGAGTATTGTGAGAAGCTCTGCGATCAAGGCCAGGTGTTAGTAGGTGAGAATCCTTTTTGAGACCATAACATCCGTTCATCCTCAGGAATCGATGGCAACAACTACTGTAGTTGTCTGCCCTTCTACCAAGGAGATACGTGCTCCGACTTGGTGTGTCTGAACGGTGGGCACGAGTTCAGAGGTCGATGCAGCTGCCCGCATAACTTTGTTGGTTATCACTGTGAGATTGACACTAACAAGACAAAGTCCAACTCGAGGTACACCAAGTACGGACCACAATCAAACTCTGAGGTATGTTCCTTTTCGTATTCCGCAGTACCTCAACTCATTTAACTTCTCAGAACGGTGAGTTGTTCAGTCGAGACATCTCCGGCACTGTATTCAGTCTCGTCATGATCGTCGTCCTCGTCGTTTCAATGTATTTACTGATGAAGCATCGAATGCAGGTATCACTTTCTTGTCAATATTTGATACATTCGGCTGATTCATTGTAGGTGCAATCACAGTATACGACGTCACGGAGGGATGAAATGACACGGGCGGCCGCCATCTACGGACTTGGTAATCGGCGAACAAGCGCTTCTTTTTGTAACACCTGATTCTGATTCAGACAGCCGAACGGGCGGCACGACGACGATCACCCGGGATGACATGAGGATTCTGCCGTTTGTGGCTGCTGGAATCGCTCCACCACCACCGTACGCTGTGTCCAGAAGTGCGCGAAGGGAAACTCTCCCGCCGCTTCCTTCTTATGAAGATGCCACAAAAGATACTGTCATCGGGTAGGTCCACCTTTCTCTCAGCTCCAATCTCAACGAATCACTTTTAGTCCGGCTGCGACAGTGCTAGAAATGCAGCCCACGTCAACAACAGAAGAAGACGCTGCTGCTTCTACGTCTCCGGATTCGTCTCGTGGGCCGGACGTTCCCTCCAGCTCTTCTCCACCACCTCCTTTCGACGCCGAACCCACTCTTCAACGAAATGTGTCAACTAGGCGAAGTCTCTAGCTGTCCAACTCTCGTTTTTGTATATTCTAGGTCACCTTGTATTTCCGATTCACTTCGGCAGAGCGTCAGCTCTGCTGCCCGTGCCCTCAGGACCAGTGCCCGAAAGCACACACCCACACACAATCCTTGCTCAGTACTCTCTGTAATAACTTCCCGCTCTCACTGTCATCTCGGTTACTTTCGAATGTCCCAAGACCTTTCCCTCTCTTTCAAAACTCTCTCTCTCTCTCTCTCTCTTGGCTCTTCACTCTTCATTCGGGTACTTTCCTTCTCGATTCCTCTAGCTTCTTTCGACTAGCTTTTCGTTGTGACTGTAATTAGTTGTTAATGAATTTGAATGAACTGAACAAGCGCTAATCAACACGATGAGAGCAAAAAACGAGGAGGGCGACGAGGCGAGTGGCGCCTGTAAATCGCGTTTTTGCGACTGAGAGTCGGGCCCAGATAAGCTGTCGGCCAAACATTGTTCGACAGAAACGGCGACACTGAGCGAGCAAATTTACAATCTGATGATGAGCTTCACCTTTCACCAGATCATCGCTTTCTCGTTCTCATTACTTGATTCAATCGCCTGCTTGGTCATTTTAGGAATGATCTTTTTTAGATTTTCTTTGTTCAAAACTCGTGAAAGGTCTAGACTAGAGTATCAGAAAAGCACCACATGCGGGAAGGTGTCGAAGATCGTATTAAGGCTGCCGCTTGTCTGGCTCGACAGACAGCCGTCAGCTTTTCTCTCCTTCCGCCAACTAAAACACAATCGTCCTCCTCATCCTCCCACGCGCCAAAAACAATTCTTGCTTGTAGGTACTGCGAGGATGTGTGTTGTATCTAACACCAGTCCTCAGCCAGTTCTCCTTTTTCTTGCTTGTCAACGTGTCCGTGCACCTATCAGCTAATCAGCTCATCTCGGCGGCAAACACGAAAATACGTATGAACCCGATGGGTGGTGCACACAGGAGGGAAGCACAAGTGCGTGAACATGATGGACCCTCCGTCTTACAATCAACACGAGGGCGTACTCTTCGCCTTCTATTTCGGGTCGCGTGTTCTTCCCGACAACAGCCATACGCGTACCTGTCATCAATCTTGCCACACATCTGTTTTTAGAAACTTTCATCTTCTCGGTTCGTCGCCGTTTTCATATCTTCCCCCTTCAACTCCCCCCTCTTTTTCATCGTTTTTCCGCATTGTCCTCTTCTTTTTGTTGTCTGCGCACTTGGCGCCAGATTGGTGCGAAGCCAGTTCCGCGCACATCATAACTTTCCAATTAGAGGATGACACAAAGACAAGAGCCGCCTTTTATGGGCTCTACTCTCACCTCCCTCATGTTTCGTTTCCATCTAATGACTATGCCGCCTCTTTTGTACTCATCGAAGCGTTCCGCATTGTCCCACTAATTTACTCTCTCCTTTAACGCCGACCAAAGAAGTGTTGAACTGCCACTTCTTTGTGTCAGAGTCATGTGTGTGTGTGTGAGTTGTGTAATAATAATAATTTGGGCCGTTCGGACACGACAACAAAACGAAACACGTTGCTGTTTTTGGAAGTTACTGTCAGTACGGTTTTTGGAAAAAGAATGACCCCGCCCAATTGGCCACGTTTCTCTTCTTGCGTGTGTGTCTGCAAACCGTCGATTTGAGCCACTTTGTCTTTTTCCTTTCTTCCGCAACATTTTTGAGAGATTCCAAAGAACTGCGAGGGCGGAGACCGTCTTTGCACCACAAGAGGATTTCGAAAACAATTGCATTTCGTTGAAATTTGCAGACTTTCTCTGGAAACTGTTCAGTTAACTGGCATCTTTCGTTTCCTTGCCGCTTCTCAAAAATGAGCCTATTGCTCCACAGTCTAGATCCAAATCAGTCACGTGTGGATCAGTTGGCTGTGTGCCAAGTGTGATTGTGGCACCTCCCCCTGATGACCCTCTGACTCCATCTCCTCATTCTTCTTCTTCTTCTTCCTCTTCATCTTCAATTGCAAATGTCGGCAGAGCCATTGAAGAGGACATCGCTCCGACACGTGTCCTGGAGAGAGTGTTGCAAAATGAAATATTAGTCGGTTCTTCGTCGATCGAAGAAACATTGGAGGGTTTGCACCGATCCTTGTGTTGCTCCTTCTTCTTCTTCTTCTGCTTCCAACCTGTTGCTGCTCTCGCCCTCCCCTCCGATTGGTGCCCCTCCAAGTACACAGGTTCACCGTCGTCTCCTCGTCCCCTACACTATTGCACTCGACAGCTTTGCCGACGACGACGCAGTCGAGAGCGAGAGAGAGGAAGAAAAAGAAGAAAAAGAAGGGGCGCGACTGTTGGGGCCACATTCAGCAACATTAATCAAACGGCGAATCTGGCGGGCTCATCCCCTCCCGTTTTCCGTGATATTCCTATCGTTCAAGCGCGTCGCCGCCGCCCGCCGGCCAGCCGTCTCCTTCTCTTTTTCTCACCCCAGCACCGCCGATTTTTATCGCTCAATTGATATCAAATCTCAATTTTCGGGCGGAGTTCAAATTGTGACGTAGCGCCCGGTTTTTGCAGGGTATTTCACAGGTAGGGGTCCTATCAGTTGGTGGATTACTGTAGGCTCATTCTGAAGTCAGTTCATGAGCACAGCTTGTTCCCCAGGTTGAACACGTGTTTCTCAAGAGGTCATTGATATTTAGCTCTCTCTTCGCCCAGCAGTTTCCGTTTCTTGATTGATTTCCAGTTCAAAAAGCATGGATCAGGTGATCGGAGGTTCCTCAGTTGTTCATTTCCACCAACCAACGGTGTCCTTTCCTAGCCATGTCACAGATGTTTTCCTAAAGCTGGAGCCATGACTCATTTGACCTTACCTCTCGGAACAATGCCCTCGGTGTCCAGACCTTCTCCTAGCCACCATGTGACAATGCTCGAGCCGGCGCCTCCGACAAGCCACGTTTTTGTTTATGCACCCAGTCTGTGTCTGAGAATTTATCATGAGTCGTCGCCGTCTCTCGGCGCTCATCCGATCAGCCGAACACCCGATCGGATCGATTTATAATAGGACGCATGTGTCGGTTGCTCCCTCTCCCTCTCTCTTTCTTTTTTGGGTTCCGGAAATCTCGACCAAATGTGTCTGATGAAGACAAATTGGCGCAGATCGATCGGAGAGCGCATTGCAAACAGATGCCTGTTGGATGTGACTGCTTGATCCTTCCAGACGGGCACCACCTCTGGAATCGTAGATCGGATCGGACAGGCGCCTGCTCCGTTCGATTGTGTTCTGCGAGGAAGAGACCTTGTTTTGTTTTCGTATACACAAATCTGTACGCCACGACTCGCTCCTCTTTGTTTCTTTCCTGGGCGGTCTGACTTGTCGTTTACCAATTTTCTGGCTAAAACTGTCCAAGTGCACTTTAACATTTTCAGCTCAAAAATAGCCGTCGAATTTTAAGAATAGCCTTCTCAAAATCTCTTTCTCAATCTTCGCCCACTTCTGAATTTGGCTTCTTCTTCATGTACAGAGTGTTCTTTTTTCTTTCAAAACGTGACACCACTTCGTCACTTCCGGATCCTTTCAAATCTTTCCGTTATTATCCTCCTCCCATGACCCTTCGTCGTCCGTTTATCGTCGTTTCCCTATCAAATTACCAGGAGTTCTACGTCAATTCCGAATAGACATGCATAATAAGAAGAAGAAGAAGCAGAAGAAGCAGAAGTATAAAAAGACATCTGTTCCGTCCGTCCGTCCGTCCGTCCTCACGTCACTTTTTTGAATACTCTGGTAGTGGGGGCGACGAGCGGCCCAGAGACTTGATTCAATTTCAATTTGTTTCCAAACAACTGCAAAACTCTCTGGAGGAGCCCCATCTGTGGGATGCTCGGAGGCGGAATTCAACTAGTTTCCCCTCAATTTCGTATAGCTTTTTCGTACTTTTGTGCCCGAAAAAACACATCAAAAAGAGGCGGTACCTAGAACTACAGACTTATAAAGGCTGATGCCATTGGTTGAATTCACCGTGTACTCCTCTCTGAATTATTTTCCCTTTCCCCGGCCGAATCACTTTTTGATCACTCTCTGATAATTTTCAATCGATACCATCTGACGTGCTCATTCTCTCCGTCTCTCGTTTTCGCTTCTTTTTTCAGTTGACTCTGATTCTTCAAAAAAAACTGTTGACCTGAATTTAAACTCAATTATCTCTAATCAAATAGAAGATGCATAGAAGATGCATTCATAGGCCAGCTAATAATAATGTCTCTCCTCCGGATTCGTCTAATTATATTCAATCCGTCGTCCTCTTCTTCACTGACCTTTCCGTTCGTCCGTCCGTTCGTCCATCCGTTTTCTTCTTCTTGTGCCACAATTCCACCGTAATCCAGCGGCGCCAGTCTGTCGCCTCCGGAACCCATTCCATTTACCGTATCCTTTTGCCCATTTTTGAGACCTTCAATGACGTTTTGTGTCGTCGGTTTTCGACCAGCTGAGACGCGGTAATTTGAGAGAAATTTGGTGTCGAAAAAAACGTGAGCACCGAGATTCCATGGCTATTTGTTTACAGAGATTTGAGCCGTGCACTTTTAGTTTCACTTTTTCATAAAGGTGCTGCACCTAGATTAAAAATCAGACAGCATTTCGAAATATAGAAGAATCCGTGAAAGTGAGAGAAGACTCAAATAGAATTGTGTCAAAAACGAAAAACAGTAGTGAGCACGGAACCAGGCACTGGCGATTCGATGCAAACATCTGAAAACTATCAGGCGTTTGCGGTCGGCTTTGAAGTCGCCGCCGTCGCCGTATCGGATATCATATCGGGGCCGAGAGAAAACATTCTTGAAGGCGAAAAGAAGCTTTCTCTCGGTCCGCGAAGACCAACCGGTCGGCTCATGTGATAGTGCTCCTCCCTCTCTCTCTCATTGACTTCTCGATCTTCTCGAGCGTCAGAAGAGGAAGACGGAGAAGTTCCCCGTCTCGATGATGGTTTTTGCCATCTTTGGGCTCGACTCGTTGCAAATGTTTACCAACCGAAATCTGCTGCAACTCGCCGCTTTCCCAGAGCTGCCGACGGAGACCATGCACCGTTCCCCGGGGGCCAATTCATCATTAGTGCTCTGAACTTTTTTACTCGGGTTGAGCAAAACTTATCATAACCAAAAAAGTCGTCGCTTTTTGTGTGCCTCCTCCCCCTCTTGGTCTTCAAATTGTTGCGAAGTGTGTCCAGAATGTTCCCGAAATAGAGTGTGGGTCCCCCGCTTCCAATCGCTGCCAATTTTCGGTGATTTCTGTGTCTTTCCCGAAATTCGACGCTTCTTTTCATTGTTTCTCTTCTTTTTGGAAGTGGTGGGCGATTGTTTTTCACACCCACTCGTTTTGGGCGGCCGTTCTCCTCCCCCCCCTCTTCCCGTCACTTCCATGTCCTTTCCGGACAGCTCACTCCATCCGTGACAAGCTTCTATTCTTGCATACTCTTCTGCAAAGCTCTGCAAAATCTCTTTTTGAACTTTTCCTCTTTAATACTTTCTCTTTTCAGCCTGATTATGCGCTAAGCGCGAGGAGAATCGTCGTCGGCGAGAGTCCAGTCCTTGTCCCCGTTTTCCTTCCCAAACAACATCACCTCCCCCCTACGATATGTCCAGTGGCTGCCTGATGCGCCCAACTCAACTATGAACGACTCTGTGCGGACAACGACAACGATTTCAAGCACAAAAGCACTTGTTCTCCGCTTCCAACTGTCCGCCATTCTCCACCTTCTCCTCCTCTTCACGCCCATCGCCATGCCGGCCCAACCACAGCAGCACATGAGCCGTGCGGAGTCCCACGCGTTGCGACGCGGACTGCTCCGAAGGCTGGGACTCGAGAACGTGCCCGTCCAGACGGGTCCGAGCCTCGACATTCCGCAGCACGTGTGGGATATCTATGACGATGAAAACGATGTCGACTGGGTCAGACATTACTATCCGAAGGTAACTGAATACCCGCCAACCTGTGATCACTTTGCTACATTTCAGGAGATCATTGAAAATAACACTGGCTTTCTTTTGTCCTACAATCTTTCGGTAGCAGCCAGGAACGCCCACAATGAAGTTGTCATCAAAGCTATCTTAAAAGTGAGTTCTCTTTGCAAAGGAAGACACGTGAATAGTGATTGTTTCAGCTTCGGTTACGGCGAAATAACAAAACGAGAAGCTCCGGCAACTGTTCTATTTATGTCTACGACGATGAAATGGTTAGAATTCATTCATCTTGCCTACAGTATTTCAGTTTCACCTTTTCAGAACGATGATCGGTTACTTTTGGAGTCCCGATCCGTCGACAATCTGACTGATTGGATCGATGTCGACGTGTCCACTGCCTTTTCCAGGCGGATAGACCGTATCAGTTTCTTCGTCGAGCTGCCGGAGAATGTGGAGATGGATGAGACGGAAAGCAGTAGTCTGAGCTCATTACCGTACGCGCGGGCTCAGAGTGCTCCGCTCATCGTGTTCAGCGATCTGTCAGAGCCGTCCAGTGTGCGGCGGAAAAGGAGTGCACAACCAGGCAACAGCGAACGAAAAAGTCGAAAAAAGGTGAGCGAGAAAGAATTGAATTCGGATTCGCAAGAGCACAGATTCGTTTCCAGGGTAGAAAACATCATAATTACGAGGTGGAGAGCAATCTCTGTCGGAAAACAGATCTCTACGTGGACTTTGATGAGCTGGGATGGCAAGATTGGATTATGGCACCAAGTGGGTTCATTTCGAAGACGGTGCGATGCATTATTCCGAATTTTCAGAAGGCTACGATGCATTTCAGTGCCAGGGCTCTTGCCCGAATCCGATGCCAGCTCAGTTGAACGCATCAAACCACGCAATTATTCAATCACTTTTACACTCTTTAAAACCAGATAAGTGGGTTTCGATTTTGAGTTGAGTTTCAATTCAAGTGCCGTTCAGGTCCCACCACCTTGTTGCGTGCCGACCGAAACGAGCCCTCTTTCGATACTCTACATGGATGTAGATAAAGTGTAAGTTAGCCAAAGTTATGTGTCGGATCATATCACTTTTCAATTTCAGAATAGTGATAAAAGAGTATGCCGATATGCGGGTAGAATCTTGCGGGTGTCGGTGACTTCACCTCCTCCCTTACTAACTCCTTCTCCTCCTTCCTCTCCGTTCGGTGCGATGTCCCACGGGTCCGTTACACTCACCGACCGTTCTCTTTCCTTTTCCTTCCCCCCGATGTTTGTCCCCCGTCGCTGTGATCCCCTGATTGTTCCATTTGTTCCAACGAGCCCATCACGCCTACTCCTTCTTCTTCTCCCTTCCTTCCTTCCTTCCTTCCTCTTCTCATGTTTCCCTTCCGCTTTTCTTCACTCGATTAGAATTGAATGTTCAAAACCAACAAAGTTCAGATGAATTGATCTCTCTCCCTCTTCATTTCTGTGTCTGTATGCGCTGATTCTGATCCCCACACCACCTTTAATAAATATTTGTTTGACAATTGACAGTTGACAGTATTTTATTGGCAAAACGAGGAGAACAGAATGAAATTGATGAGTTGGAGGATTACGAATGCGAGCATTTCGAAACGACGATACGCATTGCACCAGAGCTTTCTGGAATCATTTTGAGAAAAGTATTTCAGGATAGAGTCGTACCGTCTCCATTCCGCCGAAGAATGCATATTCAGAACCTCATTCAACACGGACATTGTGTATTTCACTTCAGCCAGACACATATCGAAGTTAGCAACTCGTGGACTCTTCGCTGATTCGGCACGAGCCGAATCCAGGGCGGCGTTGCATCTGTAAGAACGTCAAAGATCTTGGATGCACTCAGAGGGACTCTGCACTTTGATCTCTCCGTATCCAAACTGAATTGGTCACTTGGAGATGGAAACTTCGGGGGAGACGGCTCCGCTTCGATTGGACAGCATCTGAAATCAAATACTTTTCTGCAAACGAAAAAGACTTCCGCGACAAACCTCAAATGAAAAATGAGGAATGGGAGCATTTGGTGGAAGATTTCGATGAGAAATCCCAAAAGAAGCAGTGATAACAGTTGATAATCTGTTGATAAAAGTTTAATTTGTTGAACGTTTTCAGTCTTACCAAAACTAGTAATTGTTCCAGATTTTGGAACTTGGCCAGTAGAAGCTATAGCAATTAGGAATCCGCAGCAGAGGAAGAAGCCCTGTGGAAGAAGAGTTCGTTTTCAATTTCATTGTTCAAGGATAACTCACCGAAGAAGTGGTCTTTTGGTACATTCCGGATATTGGAAAGTATGCAAAAATCATCGCCATATTTATGAGGAACGTCAGAAAGAGGGAAACTCGGAGAGACGGAGGCGGTCGGCGGGAGATGCGGAACTCGAAAACGGCCTGAATTTATTTGTGTGTTTCAATTGGAAGAGATGAGAAACCTGTTCAAATGATTCATTTTTGTGGACCACCCATTGGACAAACGCCTTTTCAATTTCAAACTGCCATTGTGAGTGGCTCTGAATAAAGAACTAGGAGTTAGGTATTAGAATGCTTTGTGATCAGACCTGTTCCGGAGCGGAAACTACGAAATGAGGATTCAAAGTCAACTGCGAAGAGTTTTTGGCGACCGAAGTGTAGCGAAGTTGGAATAAATGAACGTCATTTGGAAAGGCGGAAAAGTCGAGTGGCTTTTCGGATTGGAGGACCACTGACCGGCTGGATCTCACATTCTGAACACTATTCTCTCGAGTGACAACACTTCTTGCCGATTGGAAGGATTGTCTGGAAGGCCTGACTTTTGCTGATCTGATGGACTTCTGGTTACAAGTTTTCTGTGATAATTCCAAAATCGTCCAGTTCACTCCACGCGGCCAATTCTCTGCTTTTCGGCAGTTTAGCCCGCTTCGTTTCCCATTCAAAGCACAACTCGAACGAAATTTCGGCCGACGACTTCTCTTCACTCTGAAATTCCCCCTTTTCCTCTCAATTTCAGTACACAATCTCACCACTTGAATCAACTTTTGCCGCTCTAGAATTAGAAGAATATCGACACGGGCGGTAGCATTTTCAGCCAGAATTCGAGTGGAAAACAGTAAACTCGAGAGGAGGAAAAGGGACCACATGGTGTGGGGACTCGTGCAGAATGAATGTGTCTCCGGCCACAAAAAGAATATAGAATTTCAGAAGAACGTCTTTTGGGGGCCCAAATACGGCGTATGGCGTGTGTAAAGGTATCGGATGACAGCACAAAGAGAAGCGACCAAAGGTAATCGATGTGAATGCGTTAGTGGCTAGATCGATTCGTACAACGTCTTGATGTTGTTCAGGATCTTCTTGCAGTGCTCGTGCTCCGGGAACACTTCGAGGGCTCTCTCGATGAGTCGGCGGCATTCGTGGTACTTTCCTTGCGTGAAACAGACGAGCGCCAGGTTGAAGTTGCCCTCGAACATCATCGGATTCTTGGCAATGGCCGAACTGTACAGCGAGCGGGCCTCGTCGATCTTTCCTGAAACCGTCAAATACTCAAAAAGAACGCCTTCACGTGTGTGAAACCTTCTCGATGTCTCAGAATGCCGAGATTCACAAGAGATTCGCTGTGGTCGGGGTCATGCGAAAGAGCGATCCGGTAGGCTCGAGAAGCTGCGAACAAGTCACCGACATCCACCATCACTTGTCCGATGTTGTACCAGATGTCAGCTGCCACGTCTTCGGTCATTGTGGATTGAGCTCTGAAGAAATGCTCGTCTCTCAAGTTTCCCATCCCATTCGCACCTCATAACGGACGAGAGAGCAAAGTCGAACTGCTGAGCGGCGAGGCAGCACAAGCCGATGTTCATGAAGAGCTCGGGCGACGAGACGCCCATCTGCAGGATGCGTCGGTAGTATCGGAGGGCAATCTCGGGCTTGCCTCCGTAGTAATACGTAGTAGCGACACACGCGATCGCCTGCCAACTTGTCATTAACCCATTTGATTTTATTACACTTCTTCTCAATACCTCAATGTTGTTCGATTGCGCATCAAGCACTCTTTTGTACAACATAATCGACAATTCGTACTCTCCTAAAGCCTCCTGCACACGTGCCATTCCAGTGAGCATTGTGACGTCTTCTCGAAATGAATCCAGTCCCGATGAATATGTTTTGAGAGCTGCCATAGGCTGATCCACTCTATTGTATGTCTAAAAGAAGAGATTGTTTATGATACTGAAAAATCGTCAAAGTTACTTTTGCCAAGAACGCAAAGGTTTCAATCAACTGCCGCTGTTCCAGAGAGGATTGCAGTTGTTTGGTCGCATCCGAGAGCATTCCCAATCTGAAACATTCTTCGGATTCCTCTAATACCTTCCCAGAATGATTACCGCAGATAACACTTTGCCAACTGATTCTTCCAGAAGTAGTCTTCAAAACCTGCAGATTTCGTAGCCACCCCGGCGATTTGATGGGCAATTTTTATGTCGTTGACGAAGTAGAAGACGTATTCGAAGAGCTGGCGATTGACTTGCGGATCGGCCGCATACTTGTCAATGTTCAGTCTGGCCAAATTGACAAATTCCCCGTCTGCGCCAGCCGCCATCGAAGCCTGAAAAGTCCAACAATAACACTATCAAGAAGAAGTGAGAGTTACAGTTCCCAGACGCATGTTTCTGGCGGAAGTGCTGCTCACAGCTCGCGCGGTTTTCGCGGTACGGGCGGTCCTCACGGCCTGATCCATTGAGCCCGATTTGAAGGAACTTTGCGGGCGAACGACTCCGGACAGAGGACGGCCCGCATTTGTGGATGGTCTGAAATAAATACAAGTACTCTTCTGCTGCTTCTCACCAGTCAAGAAGCACCTCAGAATAGGATTGACCCCTTTGGCAGTGGTCTTGGTCTCTGAAAACTTGTCCCCGGCCTCGCGTTCGGAGCGATCACATTCTGATCGAGGAACGTCTCCGCCAGTCCGACGTCTTCGTTCTCCAGCTCGTCCACATACGTGGAATCCGACAAACACTGCAATTTGAGCGCCCACGTTGCCTGAAAACAGAGATTCCCAGTGCTTCCGATTCTCTTATCTTCGCTCCCTCTTCTTCTTCTTCTGCGACATGAAAGATAGAGGAAGAAAGTGAAGAATCCGTTTCGCCTACACAATATTACACACTGATTTCTGCCGAGCTCACTCGCACATGTACACACACACACTTCGACCGAGAGGATTCCCCCTCGCTTCCGTTTTTTGTCGTTTTAGAGTGGCAAAGTGCAGACTTACCTGATCCAGTGGGTTTTTGCGGAGAAGATTAGTACAGACGGCTTCTGCATCGGAGAGACGGTTGTTACGGAAAAGACGATAGGCTTTGATGAAGCCGGTGAACTCGACAATCGGGTCGCCGCTCATTTCGGCTCGGAAAAATCGAAAAAGGAGAAGAAGTGAAGACGGAGCGGAGAAGCCGGGGTTGCTATGGAGACGGATGAAGAGAGAAGGAGAAGAAGCCGAGGGAGAGGGAGAGCATAGCAGAGTGAATTTGAGTTTCCCGCTTGGATAGAAGTGAAACAATGCAACGCAAGGAGATTCATTCTAACAGATGTTCTCATTGAAAAAAACTAGACATTTAAATGAAACAAATGATTGGGTTGCAAAAGAGGTGCTTATAATTTTATTATAGTACAATATCGAAAAAATTGCAAGAAAGTAGACGAAAAAGGTTAAAAGACATTTATGAAAAGGCGTGGGTGGGGAGATGATGCATGGATGGATGGAAGACCGAATTACCACATACGACGGACGTACTCTCCGCGGACGTCACGTGGAGTTCCGAAGGCGGTCATACCGGTCTGAAAGGCACATTTCAAGTGAGGGGCGGCTCAACACGTGGAATCCTACCTGATTAGCGTGCTCGGCCTCCTTCTGTCCGGTCCAGAACGGAACGTCCGGTCGGCGGGCAATGTCGGCGGGCAGGTCCTCGTGCGAATCGTCGGTGAATGGGGTGTACACCTGTCTCGGCTGTCCGAATCCAGTCTTTCCGGCTTGCGATTCGAGGAAGTTGACTCCCATCTGGTATGGGATCATTCCCTGTGATCGCTGGTCCTGGGCCTGCATGAAGGCGACGGTGTTGTTACGGAAGGCTCCGAATCCGGTCATTCCGGCTTGCGAGGCTCCCTCCTTCCATCCGGAAGTCTGTCTCGAAAGGGTTCCCTCGTCGTGTGGCATGTCTCCGCGGACCTCGTCCTTGTACCTAAACACAAGAAGTTGGTCAACAAGTTGAAGTTGGAAAGACGTACTTGGTGATGTTGTGACGTGGCATTCCGAATCCAGTCATTCCAGCTTGGTTGGCAAACTTGTTGGTTCCCATCTGAAGGTGAATGAATCCTTGCGAGTCCATGACCTGGTCGACGGTCCTTCTGACTGAAAAGCGATTGCAATCAGTTGTGGAATCTGCCGAGAAAGAACTCACCATCAACAATACGTGGCATTCCGATTCCGGTCATTCCAGCTTGAGAGGCGAGCTTGTTGGTTCCCGATTGAAGTGGGACGATACCATCGGAAGCACGAGCCTTCTCTTCTGGAACTTCGCTGGCTCCTCCTGTTCCCTTCGTCTTGTAGTTGACGTCACGAACAGCTCCGAATCCTGAACGACATCAAGTTCAAAAGACATTTCATGAACCATTTGGACTTACCGGTCTGTCCCTTTTGGGAGGCAAACTTGTTGGTTCCGGACTGAAGCCAGGTGGATCCCTTCAGGTTGGCGATCTTCTTTTCGTCGGTGATCTCGGCCAAGTTCTCTGACTTAACCTTGTCAATGACGTCACGGGGAACTCCGAATCCGGTCATTCCCTTCTGGGAAGCATACTTGTTGGATCCGGCCTGGATTGGGATGATTCCCTCCGATCTCATCAACTTTTCCTTAGTGTGAATAGTCGAAGGCTTTCCGGCGGAGTAGTTCTGTTGCCTGAAAGTGCTTTCATGTTCTCCTGCCTTTCCTGTTTCCACTCACTTTCTCAGAACACTCTGTGGAATGCTCGGCGTGAAGTTGACCTGTCTGCCCGGCGTCGGGCTCTTGATCGACGCTGGTGGAGCAGCGGCCTTCGGCGAGGCGACGGCGGCCGGAGCCGGAGCCTCTTCGGACTCATCAGCAGCCTGCAGGACCGAATTTATTGTTTACGAGCGTTCGATTCACGATGAATTTAAGTTCAATTCGCCCGTCTATCTTACTATTATTATCATCAATTGTCAAACGACAATCGCAATGGCAAGAAACGGGCGAAGATGGGTTGTGTAATGCGGTGAAAGAGCGTGCGAAGCGAAGAGTTTCAGGAGCAGTTCAGGGGCTCCCCCGCTTTACAACAATGCCATCGACGCCAGAAGTCGATGGGAATTGTTTGTGGAAAGGGAGGAACAAGAAGTTGTTCGGAAAAAGAAACTGGGACCAGTTATTTTTGCGTAATGGAATGGGCGAGAGAAAGTGTGAAAGGGAAGTGAAAACGTGAAAACGCAAAGGATAGAGCAGGTAAAGTTTTGAAAGTTAATTTGCTTTAAATTTTATGACGTGGCGATAAAGTTGACGGAAACGGAACTGGAAAAAACGCTCACCTCTGGCTCTTGGTTCTCGTCGGCGACGGGCTCGTCCTCCTCGATCTCCTCCTCGTCTTCATACTCGTCTTCGACGTCCGACATGGTTGAAATGGGTGCGATGTAGTAGTGATACGAAACCTAAACACGTCGCAGAATGAGGGCCAACTTGGGGTGCCGCGATCTCTCAAAGTGGGCGGAGTCTGCCAACTCCCGCCGGGAGGGGAGAGAGAGAGAGAAAGAGAGAGAGAGAGAGAGCGAAAGCACTGCCGCCGCCGTCGTCGCCCACAACCCGTACCAATGTAATATTCTTGGAATCTCTCGACTCGCCACCGTGTTTCCTTCATCTCTGAAGGCGAGTGTAATGTTTCGAGATGGGAGTGAGCTCCGAGTGAATGTGGTTCGGGGGCAGGCCAGGCTTCTAGACGTGGCAGCGGCACAGAGAAGAGCAAAACAAACGGAAGAGGGGAAAAGAGGGATATTGAGAGATAGAAGAGCGATGATCTCGGAAGGATTTCGGATTTCAGACAGCACACTTACAGATATTGTGCATTGTTGTGAGAAGTCAAGTACACCGTGGGGAAACTTCATAAAGACCTGGAAGACAGATCCTTGATGCCATTTCATAAAAATCATTGGAGTTGAAGTCGTAGTCCAGATTTCCTTTCCAGATTCCAAGTTACCAACTCCCTCCATCGTTTCATTGTGTCTTTACTCTATTTCTTGCCAATCATCATCTCCCCGATCTTCTTTGCTGTTGTCACTTAAGCTTTTTCTTCTTCTTCTTCTTCTTTTTCTACTTCTTCTTCTTCTTCTTCCCCTCCCGCCGCTTATCTTTCTTCTCATTTTTTGTGTGGAGGATCCCCTTTCCATTGTACAACGGACAGCTAAAACATGTGCATTCAATTTCTTTGTCAGCCGCAAAACGACGATTTTTATTGGGATAATGCATCGTAAATCGGTGAAGAAGAAGGGGAAGTGAACGAGAAATGAGTTATGTTGGCAGTTGAAGTGACACGCGGAATTGGCTGGAGAAGAAGAACTCATCCGACGATCGACGACAGCGTGTGGATCATGTTGCTCCGCTTCGGTCGAGTGCACGTCAGACAACATATGACTGGAATGTGGACGATAATGAAGTACTCGCGAGAAAGAGACGTTACCCCATGCCAGCTGCGTTTTCATAGTATCGCGAAACGGCTTATTGGAGAGCAGGTGGATGAGGGTGGACGCCGCGCCGTGGCAGAGCGAAAAGATGAGAGAAGCGGGGATGATTACTGAAAAGAGAGGGATGAGGTGTACGCAAAAAGGGGGGTCGGGAGGTACTTGGGTTGGTAACAAGATTGGCTATTCCGGCAAAGAAGACACAGAACGGCATGATCGTGCAGAGAATCACCACGCCGACCTGCAAGTGTTCTTCAGGAGTTTTTCGTGAATCGAACGAACCTGCAGAAGGATAGTCCTGAGGTACGCTCTCTGGGCGCGGATCACTTTGTCAGAAAGAGAATGCCGTGTTCGGTGGAGTATAATGAAGCAGAGCGACGGGAGAGTGATGCAGAGAAACACGTAGAAACCGACGCATACGGCACCACAGATCAAAAATACTGAGACATTCGGATTGCGGGAAGTGGAGACCATGTATTTGTCAGACCAGAAAACACTGGGAAGTGGTCGCAGAGTCTGCAAAGCAAATTTTCGTTTGAATTAGATTAACACTATGATTCCATACCGCATATAAGTAATTCTTTGCTTCTATCTGATCTTCCACTAGCAGAAAGAGAGTGGACACCGAGAGAACAGCGCCCACGTAGATGAGGACGGTTGCGAAAATGCCGAATCGAATAACGCGATAATAATAGCGGAAGGACATTGGAATGATTATTTTCATGCGGTAGAAGGTGATGTGTGTCAGAATGGCGGCGTTGAGTTGAACGGCGAAGAAGATTCCGCAGAGTTGAATGAACGGATGGACCCCGAACATTGAGAGAATCCCATCAGCGTAGATTCCAACTACAGGAATGAAAACCATCGGACGGAACATTTGGAAACCGTAGAACTCTTCCCAGAGACATCTGAAACTAGCTGTCAAAGAATGTTGAAAATATAAGATTACCCGAGAATGTGAACAGTCAGTATAATTGTATAGTGTAACTGGAAACCGGGACTTCTCTTGATAACGCAGTAGATCGCTTCGCAATGGATCGGAACCGTGATGATCGGAATGCACTTAATGATAGTCGAGTAAACCGAATAGATGCGATTTTGTTCTTCCACGATCGCCTCCATTTCTTTATTTACTGGTTGTCCACTACCTCTTCAAATACTTTTTATAACCGAAGTCAGCCAGTCACTCGCCCGTAATCAGCTTGCAATTCAAAGCGGGCGGCACGGCTCTTTCGCGTGGCTTCCAATCATATTATCCGTGTCTTGAGATAGTGATTCAGACTGAACTTCGAAACGTAGCCAATGTGTAGGCAGGACACACTTCTCAAAAAACGACATTCGGAATCGCGGCGGCGGAAGCACGCGATCTCTTGTTGAAAACGGGACAATTAGGTATGCTAAACGATTCAGTAACATTCCTTGCTCTTGGTTCTTGTTCCTTCCAACTCACCGTGCTCCAAATGTGAAAATAGAGCGGTTCGGTATAGTTTGTTCGCAAAGATGACTGCCAGAGTAGCTGCTGCTCCGTGAGTTATGGCAAGTGTCATTGAAAGCACTGAAAAGGATTAGTTTCCAGATATTTTTCAGTCAAACTTTTAGTTACCCGGATTGTTCCGTCTCCTCTTCAAACCAACGATAAACGTGACGAAAGGGACTAATAGAAAACTGATTAAAATGAAAGCCTTAAAGCATTCTGTATGTCTATTCAAAACTTTGAATGCAATCGTTCTGCGGTTCTCTCTCTAAGTCGCAATATGTCCAGAGATTGTTCGGAACTGATCCTTTCATTACTTGAAACCCGAAAACTTTGCCATGTCTTGATTCTCGTAAAGAAGAGCAAAGTTAGTGAGCCAGAGAACGGAGGAGAAGAAGGTTCCGCAAATGAACAGGTTCCCCAATCGGACAGCCTGCTTTTAGTAACGAGTAACGATAAGCGGCAAGATGTTTTTTATACGAAACAACAGAAGATGAATCATTGTGGACGCGTTGATTTGATAGAGCAGGAAAAGTATTATTAGTTGTATGAAATTGTGAATGTTTAAATATAAGAGAAGTACAAACCGACTTTGGGTAGAATGACGACTGGTCGCATCAGAAAGAGCCCAAAGGTTTCTCCGATGAATGATCTAAAACATGTACGTATCCAGTAAAGTGGACACATTGACGAATCCATACAGTGCCACGTGGTCTGTGAGAATGGAGACGTAGTGCTGATGCAACTTCTTATTGCTCGAGAACAAACAGTAGGCTGCTTCGATGTAAATGGGAAGAGTGAGAAAGGGAATGATGAGGGTCCATATCAGATTTTTGTCAATGGTTTCGCTTTGATGCTGATAGCTATGGGCCAGAGAAATATGCGGTAATCGACTGATTTTTTCGAGCGCCCGTGTAATTCAATTGGTTCATTTCTGCTGAGCGTGAACATTTTGGCTACGCGGATGCTTGAACAGGTAGACGGAACAGACTGACGTGGTTTTCTGACCATTCCCATCAAAGCGTCTGAAGAAAAAGAAAATCAATTGGGAACACAGAGTCAGCAGAGAATTCCCTTTTTCCAGACACTTCCTGGACCCCAGCATGTCGGTCTGAAAAGGGTGCACTCTTCTTTCTCTCCGAAAATCGAATCAAATCTGGCGGCGACGTCCCGACGCTTCCTTACTAATAATAAACGGCCAAAAAGTTGTCGCGCGGCGTCACAAAATCATTTTTCTTCGAGCTTTCAGACACGTAGCCCAACTCGGTAGGAAACCTATAATTCAGCGCTCTTCCTGTTTTCCACTCTGCAGGAAACCCCTTCTTTGCTCTCCTTCACACCCTCCATTATTCGCGGCTCATGGCACCCACAAAAGGTCTCGGCGAGTTCGGACGCCTCGTCGCGCATCAATATTTCAGACGACTTTCACCTGAGATTGACTCCTCACGTAAGCGCATAACTCATTCGACTGAATACTTCCGTTTTGGCACGCACGGAAGGTCGAAAATGAGTCGTAAATGTGGATGATTTTTGAGCGGAAGTCCGCATCGGTTACTCCCTTTAAAGTCAGTTATCACTAAGAGGAAGTGATCAAAGACGTTTCTTTTTTTGTGGTGTGTGAAGTGCTCACAAAGTTTTCTCATCCGGCGCTGTGCACCCGCATCCGTCCGATCTCTTCTCCTTTTTCCGTTCGATCCGTTATTATTCCCCACATACTTGTGGCCACGTCTCACTCGTCGCCGACTCTTTTCTGTTTGCATCTTTCCTTTCCCAACCGCTTCTTCTTCTTCTTCTTCCCCTCCCTTCATTCAGACCCGCCTCCATCCGTCCGCCGGGGCAACTTTTCCCAAACATCGCTTTTTCTGGTGGCACCGTTTCAGCCACTCTGTTTTCGCATTCCTCCCAATTTTTGACCCTTTACCCGCGGTCTTCCCTCTTTTCAACATCACGTCACCCCTTTAATCCACTTATTTTCAGATCTCTTCAAGAAACGTTTAAAATGGATTGAGTATGTCCATAGACGCCATTTATCCAGTCTATTCATCATTGGTGAGTGAGCATCCAGTTGCACCTGTCCGCTTTACGTAAGATCACTTTGTCTCCCACCGAAACGTGTAGGCGGTAGCAATTCGTCGAAATGAGAGGGATAGAGAGAGGGAGGGACGCATTTCCGATGAAATGAGGCCATATAAGCAGTCTGATGACGTTGCAGGAAGAGTGCACCGCCGAATGTGGATCCCTCGTCTCCTACTGCACCGGTCATCTTCCGAACCTTGTGTGCCAACTCAACTTCTTCGCTTTTCTCGCCGTCATTTTTTTCGCCATCTTCACAGGTTCGTGCTCATTTCTTTCACACCGAAAGTGCGTGTTGGGACCGCCGACGCTCCAAGCATAATCAAATTTATTGAGACGGGTAAGGGCGCCGACCAGAGATGATCCCGGTCGACGGAACCGGAATAGACT
This sequence comes from Caenorhabditis sp. 36 PRJEB53466, assembly GCA_946814055.1. NCBI lineage: Eukaryota > Metazoa > Nematoda > Chromadorea > Rhabditida > Rhabditidae > Caenorhabditis > Caenorhabditis sp. 36 PRJEB53466. The sequence continues at coordinate 3,828,157 of CAMPFS010000005.1, read as the reverse complement.
CGGATACTACCGAAGCAGCAATTAGAACGGGGAAAACAAGAAAGAAACTCAGAAGTCGTCGTTCCGTTTCTGTTTTTCTTTTTCGGGCGGAACGGGGAGTAATTGCAGCAGCACGGACCCTGTTTGTTTAGTTCGTCACAGAGAAAAAGAGAAGGCGATAAGGATAATCCGTGCGCAGGGTTTAGGTTGTTTTTTAGCTGCCGGGGGAGAATTGACGCAAACGGGGAATCTATTTTTGTGACGTGGCAATGCTTTGTTCGTTTTCGGTGAGAGAATGCGTGAGAAACGAGTTCATTTTGCAGGTATTTTCATCCCCGTCTCGTGCCTCTTCTGCTGGGTGACTGGCGGCTGCCGCAAGTCCAAGAGTTCCCGCCTGCTCTCTCCGTTCGCTTTTCTGTCAAAACGGCGGCGGAGTCGTCGGAGAGAGATCGGAAACGATGAGGAACGAAGCAGTCTGTACCCTTCCTCGCCGCCGACTCTTCAGATCCGTGAGCACTTTCGCGGACCATCAAAAAACTTGCCACTTGAGATTTCAGCTGCCCCCAAGTGCCGGCAACCCTCATCTTTTTCTCTTCCCGCCGTGTCGCACGACGTCATTCTCGAGGAGAGCGAGTCGTCCGATCACAACTGGAAACACGAGAAACGGTGTCGCAAAATCACTTTCGACCTCTCAATGACTCATCGGGATAACGAATTCTCGCAACTGTGATACTTTTTCTAACGGGCCAATAAACTCATTTTCTCATTTTCGGGGGCGCTCTTCATTTCATGATGAGAGTAACAAGAATGCAAAATAACTGCTAGACAGAATTCTATAAAATACAAAAATGGCAGCACTTAGATTGATACATCCAATAATGTGAAAAATCAAGGTTAATGGGTAGTATCGAGTGTTGGCCATCCAGAAGTGGTGGTTTTGTGAGAAATGTCAAAATAGGTTAATGCTATGAGCATTTAAAATAGCACCGGGGGAGGAGATAAAAATGACTGTTGCAACAGGAAAGGCACATTTGGCATGAAATCATTTGACATGACAACGAGTGTGTCTGTACAGAACGATTCCGTAAATTTAAAGCATTTGAGTCTGAGTTATAGAAAAAAAGGGGGGGGCAGAAAATTAATGCAAACCACGCAGTGAGTTAGAGTGACAAATGATTAGTGGGACGGGGATTTGTCAGGAGACGTGGGTTTTCCGTGGAAAGACGTCGAACCTTCGTAGAGCGAAGCGAGCAAATCCGGGCTGCTATTCGGAGTCCATTGGAGCTCTTCATCTGCAAATTTGCCGTAAAATAGATTTCCTACATTTCAATCGCTCACCTGAAGCGGTTTCACTTTCCGATGATCTCACTCCAGAGCCGGACGATCCAATGGATGGGGCCCTCTTGTGATGGCTTCCGTTCGTGTGGTTAGATGTGTCGAGAAGAGCAGTGATCTGTTCGCGAAGATGAACCGGGAACACCGAATTGAGATCGACGTCCGACAGCTCGTGCTTCGTCGAGTCACACGTTCTGTTACACGTGTTGTTAGGCGCGTTTATACACATCAGAAGGCTGTTATCCGTAGTCGGCTCGCCGTTTTTACAGAAGTAGTCTCCGTTCGACGAGAGCTTCAGTTCGCTGTGCTTCATGCATCGAAGTGGAGCACTGAAGGCGCCGAGCTCGGCGAACGGATTCCGAGTGGTGGGTGGACCGAAGATTCCGTCGTTGAATGGAGCCATCATGAATCCAGCAGCTGGAAATCGCTTCATGTTCTCCAGATCTTGCTGCTCCGTTCGCCACTGATTGTGTGGCGCGCGAAGGTCAACACAAAGCTTCGGAGGGGGAACCAGCTCATTCTGCGGGTTGTTCGGAATCTTTCTTCTAGTCGGTGTTGCTCTGCGGACTTCAATAATTCTTCCCTGGACGTGAGACTCGTGGAGAGCGGCGCGTGCCTTCTCGCAGGAATCGATCGAGTCGAGAGTGACAAAACCAAATCCCTTGGATCCGCGATCGTTCGTGACAATTTCGACGCTCAGTACACGTCCGTATCTGAACGGGGAAAGATAAGTAAAAACTAAAGAGTCGGATATTTCTTACGGGAAAAACATAGCAGCCAAGTCTTGTTCACGGAAAGAAAATGGAATGTTGCTGACATATATCCTGAAATATGATTGATGAATAATGATCAAGTAATTGGATGAGAAAGCACCTATTATCTGTGAATGTTGCCGGCTCACGAGTTTTCGGTTTGACCGAGATGGGCATCGTGTATATAGGATCTTTGACGGTTATAGCGTTGATCAATTGTGAGCTAAAAGTACGAAGAACAGTGAGAAATTCGATGAACGAAACTTACAGATCGTGCGTGTTAGCTCTAGGAGCAAAGTTAGTGTGTGATGGATTTACAGCCGGCATCTGCGTGTTTTGCATTCTGAAATCTGAGAATTACGTAGAGATGGGAAAGAACGAGCTGAAAAGAGACCGAATGAACCAGAAAGTCGATCGAAATACGAGAAAAACGTTTTTGCATCAAAAATACAACTTTTCGCGCGTTTCAGATCAAATGCACTCATCAGGCGGTCAAATCTGGTAGATCAACGCAAATATAGCGGGTCTGTCAAGTCGTGAAAGTGTTGAACCATTAAAAAAAAGATGCAAGTGCCAGTTTCCATCAAGGAAAAAAGTTTGCAGAAAAAAAGAGCAAAAGCAGAAGTCTGGCCTAAAAAGTTTAGTTTTAAACTCGCGCTCGAAAAAAGGCCACGCCCCCTGCAAGCCTGGCGCACGCTTTCGCAAGCCTCGTGCGCGCGGTTGCACTCCCTTCAGTTTTGTGTATATTTGCATTCTCCACCTAGTTTCCTGCAATTTATCATGTAACAAATCGAATTTCAGAAAAAATATATATCTTTTTCGCCAACAACTGCTTTCAAAAATGCGGTAAAAATGGCTATGCGGCGGAAATTCACATTTGAATTGCCGGAGGACAGTTACTGGAACGAAGCGGACTCGAATTCATCGGGCCTTTTCGATGATTTGCAGTCAAAACAGGTAGGATTTTCTTCTTTTTGTAAACGAATTCACGCGTGACCGAATGTTCTTCTTAAAATTTCGTTGTCCGGCCGTGCTGAAATAAATACACGCTTTTCAATGTGCATATCACGTAAATTAAAGCTCCAAGCCCGGGCGGCCGTTGACAATCTTTTCGGAGGCGATGAGACCCCGAAGCCGTACGTCCGTCCCCAGAATCCGACGCCAACACCTGGCACTACCGCCGCGCCACCTTATATCGACGTGCGCGCCGCCGCCGCTTCCGACAATGCCAATATCCGACTGACGGAGTGAGTTGTTTTGCTTGTGGACCAATTTTCATGTTCTCGCATTTCAGCACCTCTCCTCGGGCCACCGGAAAAATAGTCGACGACTTTTTAAGCATGAAGTTGGCGGAAAACGTAAAGCCGGCTCGTGTTCTCCAGTCCGCCCCGTCCGTAGTCTCAGAAGCAAGTGCCAGCAGCATGCCGAGCGAGGCGAGACCCATGGATCTGGATCACACCCGTCTCAAAGCAGAACATCGGAAACTGAAAGATCAGCACGATGTAAATAAATTCAAAACTACATTTTCAATAAAAAAGATAAAATTGCAGCTCCTCCGTCATGAGCGATTCCAACCTCTGCAAATTGAAGTGGCGCTGAACAGAATGACTCAGGGACACCCTGTTGCGCTCGATTTCTACCGTTCTCTTCGAGAAAAGACGGAACTGCTCAGACAAGTGGTCGCGTTGCACGATAATAACTCGATATTCAAAGCGATTGTGTTCTTGGAACGGACGCTCAATGAGAACGTCTTTTTCAAAGTCATGAGCCCTCAAAAAAGTGCGTGTCGAGTCTACACTCGACATTTGCAGATAACTAAACAGTGGGAAAAGATGAACAAGTTCTTGAGGTAAATTTTAATTTACAAATAATCAAATTCTTTCTGTCTAAAAGCTGCACAATAGAAATTTTCAGAGGAGTCGGTCAGTATCAGCATGCAGCAGTAATTGAATTCGAAGCAACTAGAAAGTACAAAAAGAATCCGGACAAACGAGTTCCGTTGCTGCGAACCATGTTACACGGAAGTTTCTCGATTCCCGAAATGAAACATGAAGCGAAACAGTTGGAGACACTCATGAGAAATTATGAAATTCAATTGCAAATGGAGGTATTCAAGCGGGAGAAATTCCGCTGAACCTTGCTCATTTTCAGAAAATGGACGCAGGCTGCAAGGGAGAGCACTTCAGGAAATTCCCAAAAAGCAGTTCGCTCATCGGCCTTCCCGCTCTCTCAACTCTCTATTACTCGGCCATGTATCATTTCGACGACTCGCCGGTAAGTTCAATTCTTTTCTTTCCTATCTTCATGCACTTTCTTGCAGACGTGCTCCGCTTCGCTTCCCTCCGTTCAGACTCTCATCCGATTCAATGACCGTCTTGCCGTCCAAACTATCGTTTCGGTGCTCACCAGGCAAAGCCGTTGGCCAGATATTGACAAGTTCCTTCAGCCAAAAACGATTACGATGTCCCTGAGTGCTGCGAAAAGTAATCAAGCGATATCATTTTAATTTCAAAAGAGATCATTTTCAGGTGTGTTCAAGGGCAAGAAAACGACAAGCAAATGGAGCGGCGCCGTCCACAGTCAAAACCTCCTGACCATAATTCGACGATCCCACCCGTCACCTCCGAATGACGTAGTCATTCTTCATCGCAGCCAACTCAAATCCTTTCATTTCAGTTCCTCTACCGTGTTCTGAAAGGAGAAACCGAAGCTCAGGAGCGGCTCCGCCTGGCAGTTCTGTTCGAAGTTCCTGAGATGGTCATCGAGTGCCTCACACAAAAGGGCGATCGAGCGAGTTTGGCCTCCTATTCGAAATCACTGAAACCCAATTCGGTGGAGTCGTTCAAAGCGATCGCCGCTCTGAACAATCCGTCGATCAAGTGGAAATGATCCAATATACACTTCTCACCCGCTTCCCCCCCTAATTTATTGCTCCCGTGTTCATAGACGTCTCATAATACCTTTTCCCCGTTCTGTAGCATATTCATATTCACTTCTAAAGCCTCATTCTGCCTTGTTTTGGTTGTTCTGTTACATAGTAACTGCTTTTCATATAAAGCCGGTATTTTTTCGTGAACTTTTAAATGTTATTTTTGTATATTTCGTTGTCATTCCTGGATCATCCGAAGCTCGCGAAATGACAAAGATTGCGGTGAGCGAGAAATCGTGCAAATCAGACGATCCATTTGTTTTTCAGACTGGCAGCGGCGGAGAAAAGAAAAAGTCGAAGACGGCGACGGAAAGTCAGAATTTGCCCAGGAGACAGCCCAGTTATCTCTCCAAGTGAGCACTGATCACTCCGACATTGCGAAATCACGCTCGCATTCAGAATGTTGTCTCAAAATGTGACTCCGATAAATCTCTCGATCATCCTCGGCTTGGTGCTCGTCGGAAACTCGTTCCTGTTTCTTGCAATGTTTCCGATTTTCTAGAATTAACGTTAACATGATAAATTTATACACAAAGAAAACGGGGGAGAAGGGAAGCAAAGAGAATTAGAAAAGGGGTAAGCTCGCTGAGAAAGTGAATCAGAAAACGAATAAACATGTTCCTAAAAATGGGAGGGGCACTTTGGGAAGGCAATCGAGGAGAAGCGAACACGAAGAAGGTGGGAAAGAGCGAGAGATCGGGGGCGACCGTTGTATAGTACAGGAAAAGAAGATGCATGTTGAAATTATGCTGCAACGGATGGCAGAGCAACTAGAATCAGGGTAGATTGGAGAAAGCAGGAGGAGGCAGACAATGATGACGAGTACAGGAATACGGGAGACCCGATGAAGGTGTTAGTGGAATGAGAGAGACTGGTAATCAGAGGACGGGCGTGTCGGCGTGGCCCATCAGAAGGGAAATGTCGCACGTGTCGCCGGCGTTCCGAGAGCTCATCATTTGTGATCGGAGCACGATCACTCTGAAAAAACACGAAACTATGAGACGGAGAGAATTGGCAAAGGATACCTGTCGTCGCCGATGACTCTATACAGACGGGAAACATCGCACAGATCTTGCGTGTTGAGGTTCGTCCTCAGATCTCTGCCCTGCACTCCGTTTGAGTAGAACGCGAGAATCGAATTGTCGACTACGTGCAGGTACTCGATGTGGAAGTTGAACGTAAAAATTGACGGTTTCGGGCGCTCGAAACCTTCCAAATCAGTCAGAACCACTTTGTTACGGAAGGAGAAACAGAGAGTGTCTTTGTCGATTTGATGCATATTTCCCACTTCCAGCATCTCGTCGTCGGCCAGACTGCCGAACGACGAGTTCGGGTCACCGCTCAACTCCGAGTTTTTAGTTGACGAGCAGAAATTGATCATGTTGAACTGATACTCCGAGGAACCTTGCATCTTTCCGACGCCGATGCACAATTGCGGAAAGTCGGAAGTGCGAGAATTGACAAGAGCGAAAGGCCGAATGGGGAAACGGACGTCTTCACGGAGAGGTTCGCTTCGCATCAGAACGAACTGCTGCATCGGTTTGTACCTGAAGGAGTTAAAGTTTAGAAATAGGAAAACGAAGACGAGATGACTGACCACTGGAAGAGATGGACAGTTTTGGGAACAGCGCAGCACAGGAACAAGGAGTTGACTGTGCTCCTTCGCCTCGTTTCACCGTGCACTGGAGGGCTCCACGCGTCTCCGGCATTCGGACAGTTATGGCCAGTCTCTTCGGGACGTACTTCTCCGGAATCTTGTTCAGGTTCTTGCTCATTTTAAGTGTGAGATTTTTTTGAGTCAAGGCAATTAGATCGTGTCGATAGAGGTAGGGAGTGTTGCCTTGAATGGCAGTCAGACGGTCCGAGTAGACGAACATCCATGAGCAGCGACGATGATGAATCTAAAAATTAATTTGCGAAGATTGAGATTGCACAAGTTTTCTTACCCTAGTGAGATTTCCGTCGGGCATGAAGTTGGTATCAAATGAGTAAATGCCCTGTTCGGTTCCGAAAAGCAGAAGGTGTGCTCCGGTCAGCGGGTGAACCCAGGAAGCCGCACAATTCACTTTCAGATCAGTTCCATCCATTATTTTCGAAAAGCAAGCGCCCATCGGAACTTTCGGAATGATCGGCATTCCGAAAAAGGCCGTCGGTACATCGTCAGAAGGCGTGGATGTAATTGAAGTCGAACTGAATCGGTTTTCACCATTATTTGCGGCGGCTTTCTGAGCTGCTCGCAGAGTTCGTGGCGGTGCCCTCGGTGCTCGGATCGTTTCGTCATCGTCGTGAATCACACCGTTTCCACAGTGCAAAAGGGCGTCTCCTCCGACGACGTCCGGCAGCGACGGCATCTCTTTCGCAGGAAGTGTCCGTTCGGAATGATATCCTCGGTTCAATGCTCTTGGCGTGGCTGTTGGAGTCATTCGGTCTGTTTCCATCGCTGACGTATTGGGAGAAGATGTCAGCTGCTCCAAGCACTTTGAGTCAAGGCGCAGACCGTTCAAGTGAGAGGGCAATCCGATGCGGAGGGGAGCTGCGTCCGGCGTGAGCAGAGGGGGAGCGTCGTCCATGTCGGACTCCTCTTCGGTCAGATCGTCGGCGGTTCGGGACATTCGGTCGTACACATCCGCTGGTGCTCCATTCACCTTATCCAACAAATCTCTGGTCATTCTGGCCGAGAGGGAGCCAAGCACGAATGGATGAGTGGTCAGCAACTTCTCCGGAGAAGGCCTTTTCTTCGGATTCTTCGTGAGGCATTGACGAACAAAATCGTGAAAAAGCGGAGACCACCGATGCTTGTCCTTCAGATGCGGAGACTTGTATCCACTTTTCGTCATCAGATAGAGAACTTGCATTGGATGCAAGTCGAAAAGCGGTGGCTGGCACTCTCCGAGCTCTATCGCTGTGATTCCGGTGGCCCAGACGTCGCATTGCATTCCGTAACCGCCACGTTTTTCTACACACGCCACCTCAGGAGCCATCCTGAAAAAACAACTCACGTCAGTTTCAGTAAAATTGAAATGAATTTACCAGTAAGGTGTTCCAATGAACGATTTTCTCTTTCCAATGGTGGCTGTGATCTGTGCAGCGACTCCGAAATCGGCTAATTTCACATCGCCGTTGGAGGAGAGCAGAATATTGGCGCCCTTTATGTCACGGTGAATCTGAATAGGGGGGTTCGAATCGATTTCCAGAAATATTGACCTACTTTTCCCATATTGTGCAAGTAATCCAGTCCACGCAGAGTCTCCCTACAGACGAATGCAATTTGCAGTTCGGAGAGAGGTCCAGTCACTGAAAAAGTGAATCCTGATCGATCGATACGTTCATTACTGATGCTTACAGTGATAAATGTCCTGAAGACTCCCTCCTCCGCAGTACTCCATAACAATCCACAGTCGATCCCTGAAACAAACCTCCATTTCGTTCCTCTCTTTCATTATTTTCAACTCTCACCTTCTGATATAACTGCCAAAATAGGCTATAATATTCGGATGCGAGCATTCTCTGATCACCATTATCTCCTGTTGAATGACCGCGAAATTGTCGCCCGCCTCCAGCTTGACCACTTTAACAGCTGCCAGTGTGTCGCTTCTGCAATAAAATTTGTGCGTTTTTTTTTGTTTCTGTTTTGACACGATTAATCACCTGATATCTCGGGCTTTGTACACTTCTCCGTACGTGCCGGAGCCGACCCGCTGCAGCAGTTCGTAGTCGTCGGCCGGGTTCGACCGTTTGATCACGTCTGCACTCATTACCCCTGAAAGCTTCGGCTCGTGTTTGTGTGAATATTGAAATGAAATGCAAACTGAGCGGATATTGACAGTAAAAGAACATAAACACAGACGCCAACAAAAACCGGACAGTTATGAAATCGAATAACGCCGTTCCGTTTCTAGTCCCCGGGCTGTAGTTCTAGGCCACCCAAGCGGAGAGCCGCCTTTGCCGTCTCTTCAAGTATGCGTCAAGCCGCGAAGATTTGTGCATTCTCAACCAGTGCCACCATTTCTTAATTCCTCTCTCGCTCCCAGAAGAAACCGGGCTAATGCAATCGATGAGCAATCCATATAATGAGACAGAGAAACACAGAGAAGCACGCCTCGGTCCGGGAGCGAACCTCCTTTTTCGGCGGGTTGCCTTCGAGCCTTGCTGGATTCACATTTAGCATCTCGTTATAGGGCTATATTGAAAGGACGAAGACACAGATCGAGATACGACTGGTACACTCTCGGTGGGGACGACGCAGCAGTGCCGGTAGACGCAGACAGGCCCACAATACGGAGGAAACGAAGGCGCCGACGTCGCGGTGTGCACGGCATTCGCTCCTCTCGCCTCCTTTTCTCGCCGCCCGCTCCGACCTCCCCGGTGTCTTTGCCTAAAATAATGATGAGGAGAGAAAGAGAGCACCACGAGTGTTGTTGTTGTCCTTGTGGGCGAAGAAGACGAGAGAGGACATCTCCACGCTCACTTGCGGCGCCCGTTGCTGCCTGCTTATTCCTTCTTCCTTCCTTCCTTCCACGGATTACACTCCGACCCTCTGATCATCTGACTCCGACTCTGACTCTGACTGCTTGCAGATAGACAACGATCGTAGGGGCGGCTTCTCGACTCGACCGGAGAGATGGACGCCCGTAGGAATAGACCGTGAGTTCTGGAGGGGTCGGGTCGGCAGAGACAACGGCTAGGCAGAACGGACAGACGGTGATGATAACCGCTCCTCCGAATGTGTGATGTCTATGCCTCTTCTTGAGATACACTGCGCCTTTCACATCGATTCGACCATAGTTAGTCTGTGTTTCTCGCTCTTACAGAACATTTCTAGCTAAGATCACGCTTCTCCTTCTTCTAGGGAGCATAGAGAAATGAATCAGGAGGGACAGTACGTTCAAGTGGTTCAAGCCGACCTAGGAGCCGTCGAGCACCAGATCATTAGATTGATGTGAGTTTGTAGACTTTAGGAAGACACTAGAATCTCCGTCTCTTCAGCCATGAGCACTTTGAGCAGGAGACCGCTGTCCAAAGAGAGATCGCCGAGGCGACGAAAGAAGGAAATGCTCCGTAAGGCTGACAGATTGTGCCGAATGAAATGAATGTTCAGGGCAAAGAAGACACGTTTCCGTTTCAAGCCTCGCTTCCAAACAGTCACCGAATCGGGCAAGCCGATCCGGACCGTCCGGGACCTGGTCAGCATGATTCCGGCCGACCAAGGCGGTGTTACGGTCTTCTACAATCATATGCGGGATAGGCTCTACTTCAAGTAAGTTGATTAGAAGCAACGAAATGAATGAATTGATTGATTCAGGAAGAAGAAAAACGTGCCGAAAAGAGTGGAGACTGTGGCCAAGCCACGCGACAGAAGCCTCGGGCACACTCTCGTTCACTGCTCGAAGCAGGACGTTCTCAACACTGCCGAGCAGCTTATAGGACGAATGCAACCACGACAGTAATCAACGAGCCGGACTCGACAACTCGACACGACAATCAGTAGGCAATCATTCAAAATTGGTTTAGAAACTTTATAACATGATCACATCATTGGCAAGTCCAATAAAAACTAATTGAAAGAATCCGAATTAGAGTTCCACGTTTAGACCTTCGTTAGAAGACGTTAATGTACATTCACAATGGCGAATTCTCTTATTATATATCCAATCGACAATATCATTCTCTCTCTCTCTCTCTCTCTCTCTCTCTCGCTCGCTCATTTACTTGCAATCGCCAACCATACAATCCTGCGCAGTTTTCTGCGTTTCTCGCTTCTTAGTACGTTTGTCGTTGTCGCTCGCATTTTTATGTTACCAATAATAAAGACGTCTTCGTTCTTGCGCCCTAGTCTAACAGAATGAACGGTTCTTTCTCAATGTTTAATTCAAACGAAAGCGGAGCAAAAACGACGCGGAGGCCGCCCGACATCTGGTAATGTGTGACTGAGCAAACAAAAAAGTGTTTTGCACGCAACTCGATTTCTCTTCGACGGCCCGCTTCGAACAACACATAATTTTTAGTAAAAACTAAACTTGTCGGACCGGGTTCCAGTGCTGCTAACATTTCAGAACATGCCTAAACGGGGCGGGCTGGATCGATTTCCGCCAAGTCTGGTTAAAATCATTCGAGTCGCTCAAAAAAAAACAGTGTGAAGTGGGGGGAAACCTGTGTTGGGAAAGGAATAGTATTCGGGAGTGCGAAGGCACTATTTGCATAAGACTGCTACAGGTGACTTTCACAAACTACGGAACAAAATTGACGACGCGGCGGGTGACGGGGGAAGGTTGACCAGTGATCCGGACTCGGACGACAGCTGACTTTGGCACTAGAACGGCTCCGTTTTCTAGTTTTTCGAGATCCGAAAACAAGTGTTTCGAAATTGCGGAAAACAAAGGTGAGAGAATCGGAATCGTGGCCAATCAATGGGTGCAATTTCCCACGAGAACTGGACAAGAAGAGGAGGACGGGAGGGTGCTTGTGCCGCCAAATGATCGTTCGATCTACTCGTTTTGCCGTGTCTTTTCTTATTTTCGGGAGCGAGAAATGAATGAATGACGTGGCGAACGAGACCGTACTCAAGTGGGTCATGTGACAACAACTGAAACGTTTGAGAATGAATGAAACCTTGAGAAAAAGGTTTGTCTCATTCGTATTCATACTCCAAAACATTTCGTTTCGAAAGAAAACAAAAAAGTCAGATGAATCATTGAAAATATTTAGTCACCACCGATGGTTGATATTGTTGATAAAAGTAACGTGCGCCGGGAAAAGCTTCTCTCCCAACGCGGCTGTGAATTGGGTTGCAAAAGTGACAAGTGTGCGGGAATCGTGCATGGGAATGAACAATCGAAGGGAAGAGCGAAGAAACATAAACTTTTTGGAGGAAAGACACAAAACGAAGAAAAGTTATCCGGAAAGTATTCCGCACTGGTATTGTTAGTCATTGGCGGGTTGGTGTGTGCACTCTGCGGCCGTCTGTGTCACTCGCTTTCCCCTGCTCTTTTCCTATTCTCTCTTTTAATGTTGAATGAGAGGAAGGGGAAGAGAGTGCAAAGAACGCGAAGAGACGCGGAGAAGTGCGCGTGGCTTGATGGCAATTTGGTAGCCGGCACTCGACCAGTCCGCGGACCGACGAACAGCTGAGCGTAGTGTGCCTCAAGTTGAGTCGCCGCTACTGCTTGGTTCCAGCTGAATGGAACAATGTTGACGGGGTGGCGAAGACGACTGGAATGGAAGAGTAGTAAAGCATTCTTCTCCGCGCGTGAAATCGCTTGCGGAGACGGAAAAAAAACAGCAAAACGCGGATGTTTACGAGTTTGATCGGGCGGGAAGATTTGCGATTCATGGAGGTCACGAGAACACACTTGTACTTGCTAAGGGAGGATTCATTGCATCTTCTTTTTCTTCTCCCCGAGCGATGTTTCATTCGTTTGCATACGTTAACATTTATCTCGTAGAATGTGCAAACTCGGAGTGCTCTCTTGATGTCTCAAACTACTTCGTGGAACAGGAATTGAATGCGGTTCGTGTTTGTCCAAACAGGCTATAATTTCATATTGTTTGCATTCTTCTAATCGTGGGGCTTGAAAGCAGATCGAAGGATCAGAGAGTCCGAGACGAGTGAACAACCGAGTGGACGACTACTGTGCTTTTCTTCTGATATCAAAACGTGTTAAACTATCCAGAGTTCATATATTATTTACCCGGTAAATCTTCTCTGTCACAGCTGCTGGCAAGAGTATCTGAGCGAACAGCTTTCGGAATTTGGCAGACAACGCACTGTAGATGATGAAACTGGTGGTTGTATTGAAAAATGCTAAGATATTCATGAATATCGCGAGGGACTGATAATAGCTGGAAATCTGAATGTTTAGAAATAATGTGCAAAGAAACAAACTTGATGTAATCAATAAGAAACAACCCTCCAATGATACTGAATAGAGCTTGCGGGGACTCAGTGACCAGGAAAACTACAAGAACCACTTGAATGAACTTCGAAGAACGGTCTATTTTCGCCCTGAAAGACAAACATTTCTAATCATTCTTATCAGCGTCTTCACGGTTTCATCGAGCTTTTTCCGTTCATTTCTGTGTTCATCCGTCACCACTTTTTTCATTTCTAACATAATAGTTATAACGGCAAAATTTAGAAATGAACACGTGAACTTTTAAGCAAGCGATGCCACCGCGAAAAGTCCATTTGTCAAACAAAACAGACTTGTTATCCTCATGATTATTCTTTATGCTTATTGTACTCTTCTTTCCTTCTTCTATCCGTCCGAGGAGAAATAATGAAAAGAAAAACATGGCTATGCATGGAATAGCCTGCAAAATCACCTCATGATGACGTTGCAAACTTTATTATTGGGGAACCTTGAACGCCGTTCCAGATGTTATCAGCGATAGTTTGAGGAATAAACAATTGTATTCCATTGTGAACTCTGCCACAGTAAGATATATGCCATCTTCCTCTGTTCTGAAATATCTGAATTGAAAATTAAACATCAACATTAGGGGTTGTTATAACTTTCTTTTCATTTACTAATCAAAACGTACTCTTCGATGTCATGCAAAAACAGAACGAACGAGGCAACGAAAAATACAGGTGTACACAGAATTAAAGCCATCCTGAAAGCGTACTTCGGCGTCTGCCATCGATCTCTGCAATCAGAATATAATCAGAAAGCTGAACAGGATTATCACCGATTGTGATTAGACAAATTCAGAGACATAACTCGACAGAAAGCCATGCCAACAGCCAGATAAAGAGAAGAGGCGTGGAATGCAACTGCCAGATAATCCGAAATGATTTGAATGTACGCGTTCCGATAGGACATGTAGCTGCTGAAAACGTGTAGTTGAGCATTCTCGTTGAACAGAAAAAGGGCTCACTCTGTAACACGTAAGAAAGTTTGTGTTAGAGCTGAAACTGAGCACCCGAAATCACAAACTGCGATAAGAAGCATCGTCACATTAACTCCAGCACTTCTCATTTCTTTTCGTGTCAACACGATGACTATTGAAATGTTTATGAAGAAGCTACAGATAATGATAGTTGTGAACAGATAATAGTGATATGGCCGATATGCTCTGAAAAGTGAACGGGTTGGAAAAGTTCAAGGGTGGGGGGACCTACGCGACTAAAGTGGTGATGAGCCAAGGAATGGTAGTGTTGCTCGCCTCATCGGTCCCCGGCAATGGGAATTCTTCTCCGAACTGCGTGCAGTTGAGCTCATCTGTCATTGAGCCGCCGTGCTCATTTGATTTGAATTGGTTCGGGCGCGGCCTTTTGAGGTGAGAATGCTGGGAATGGGCGGATAAGAACGGAACAAGTAGATGAAGATGTTTAAGGGATCGAATCTCTAGAAAATAATTGTGGGGTGGTTGGAGAGCGACCTAAACATCAGTTTTGAAGGAAAACACCAGTGTGTGTTCTCGAAAAATTCCTTTCCTAAAAAATGGTGGAGATTTTTAAAAAAATGGTGGAGATTTAAAAAAATGGTGGAGATTTTAAAAAATGGTGGAGCCTTAAAAAAATGGTGGAGATTTAAAAAAATGGTGGAGATTTAAAAAGAAATGGTGGAGATTTAAAAAAATGGTGGAGATTTTAAAAAAATGGTGGAGCCTTAAAAAAAATGGTGGAGATTTTAAAAAATGGTGGAGATTTAAAAAAATGGTGGAGATTTAAAAAAATGGTGGAGATTTTAAAAAAATGGTGGAGATTTTAAAAAATGGTGGAGCCTTAAAAAAATGGTGGAGGTTTTTAAAAAAATGGTAGAGATTTAAAAAAAATGGTGGGAGATTTTTAAAAAAATGGTGGAGATTTTTAAAAAAATGGTGGAGCCTTTAAAAAAATGGTGGAGATTTTTAAAAAAATGGTGGAGCCTTTAAAAAAATGGTGGAGATTTTTTTAAAAAAATGGTGGAGCCTTTAAAAAAATGGTGGAGATTTTAAAAAAATTGTGGAGATTTAAAAAAATGGTGGAGATTTTAAAAAAATGGTGGAGATTTTGAAAAAAATGATGGAGATTTTTAAAAAAATGGTGGAGCCTTTAAAAAAATGGTGGAGATTTTTAAAAAAATGGTGGAGATTTTAAAAAAATGGTGGAGATTTTTAAAAAAAATGGTGGAGATTTTTAAAAAAATGGTGGAGATTTAAAAAAATGGTGGAGCCTTAAAAAAATGGTGGAGATTTAAAAAAATGGTGGAGATTTAAAAAAATGGTGGAGCTTTAAAAAAATGGTGGAGATTTTCATTAACGATCTTCTTGAAAGTTTTCCGTCCGAAGTACACGTGACCGCCTTTGCGGATGACCTAAAGATACTCTCTTCTAACCCGATAACCCTGCAAAAGTGCATCAACATTGTTGTCGCCTGGTGCGACGTATGGCGCCTAAATCTCGCCGAAAATAAAACGGCGGTAATGCATTTTGGCAAATCTAACCCGCTATGCTCGTATCACCTCAACGGCAATCCAATCGTCAATAAAAACTCTATCAGAGACCTAGGATTCGCCTTAGATAACAAATTAACATTTCAAAATCATGTAAATACAATCACTATCCTCGCCTTACTCAAATGCCGCCAAATTCTCAAAGCCTTCCACTCCAAAAACTTTTGAAAAGGGGAACCACAGCGGAGGTGTTCCAGTCGGTGAAGAAGTGGCCGGAGGAGAATGATTCGGAAAACAATAGTGATTTTTTGATTGCATAAAAGTTAATCTTGTCAATAGAAAACCCAATTTTTATTTCCAGTCAGCCTTCTTTCAGGCATTGTGGTCAACAAAAATGGAAAACATCCTTTGTTTATCCTCCGCGGGATATGACATTATGAGGCATTTTCGAAGCATATGCTCTCTCCGCATTTCACCTGCGTGGGCCTTGTGAGCCGTTGAATATCTTTTTGGGGTTCGATTCCCCTCCTCGACAAATGCTTTTGCTGAACATAATCTGCCTGAATTGAAAGTATTCTGGAGTTTTTTTCAACCCGAGTTGATAGTGAGCCAATTGCCAAGTGTTTTTTTACAGTTTCTCGAATAAGGATTCACCAGAATTGGTCATCGAGTTCAATGACCACCCAAGGCCGACTGTTCGGCGTTGTTTTCCTTATACCGCCGGCGTTTTTTTGTTCCGCTTCCGTATACCGCAGGTTTATGTAGAAATTCGAAAAAAACAGAGAGACGGAGACGAATCGAATTGGGAAACTGTTCATGTGAACTAATTACGTTTAGCAAAGAGAATCCTCCCCACGGCGGTCTTCTATCCGATATTAGTAACTAGGAGGAGCCGAAAATGGGAAAGGTAATAGGAATCTCCGCGAGATGACCTCGGAAGTAAACAGGCGATCTGTATAAAAGAAGAGTTTTCCCGCAATCGGATATACTTCATCCTCACGATGAGTAGCAGCACTTTCGTTTCTGTGGCTTCGGCCGTCTCCGGTCTCGCCGTCCTCGGATGTAAAAAAATGGTGGAGATTTTAAAAAATGGTGGAGATTTTAAAAAATGGTGGAGATCTTTAAAAAAATGGTGGAGATCTTTAAAAAAATGGTGGAGATTTTAAAAAAATGGTGGAGATTTTTAAAAAAATGGTGGAGAGCTAAAAAAATAGTGGAGATTTTTAAAAATGGTGGAATTTTAAAAAATGGTGGAGAGCTAAAAAAAATAGTGGAGAGCTAAAAAAAAATGGTGGAGATTTTAAAAAATGGTGGAGATTTAAAAAAAAATGGTGGAGAGCTAAAAAAAATGGTAGAGATTTTAAAAATGGTGGAGAGCTAAAAAAAATGGTAGAGATTTTAAAAATGGTGGAGAGCTAAAAAAAATGCGCTGAAGAAATCAGAGAGTTTATTGATTCGCACATCACGGCTCGTAAACCGGATGAATCTGAAGCCGAACTGTTCAGACTAGTTCAGGAGCATCAAATGCATCACCCGAACCACAATGAAACGTGTCTGAGATACCGAAAAGTCAGAGGGAAAGTATTCAGAACTTGTCGGTTCAATTTTCCTCGTTCCAGTTAGTTTTTCTAAGAGAGAAAAAGTACATCATTGTTTACAGTTCGAGCCAAGACCGCTGTGATGTCATCAGCAGAATCCAATCTGACTAAAACTAAACGGTGCTATGAGATTTCGCGAAACCCGGGCGAAGAATTTATAAATGATTACTCCGCTCCAATTTTGCTCGCTTGGCAAGGGAACATTGATATCCAATTTATTGGCAACAATAAGAACGTGTTGTCATATGTCACCGCCTACACCACAAAAGTAATTTCAACATGATTGACTAGTCTCATCAGTGCGTTTTAAGGGAGAGGTGGCGAAGAAAATGGAAGAGTTAAGCACGAATCAGCAGTCGATGACTCGAAATCAGTTGTTTTACGCTTTGGGAATCGATGAAATCAATAGTCGTGAAGTTGGTGGTCCTGAGATGGCCGATGACCTTCTCGGACATCCCAACTTTTGCTTTGATAGAGCGGAAGTATGGATCCCAACGGTAGGGTGCCATGGTTAACGAAGTCAAAAGTGTTTCTTTGAAGGACAAAGAGATAAACGGTCTCGGCTACTGAATCCGAAACACAACCGTGAAAGTGACGGAACTTCCGTTTTTGTGACAAACCTCATTGACACGTATTACCCGAATCGGCATAAGTCTCTGAACGAATTTTCGCTTTACAACATCGCAACAAATTTCAATTGCACCGGGAAAGGAGGAGGTGTGTTCTCATTGGTATCATTCCAGAAAAACCACTATTTAAAGAATATTCTGGAGAGAATGATTTGGAAGACGGAAGTGAAACGAGTGACAAATGGTCTCCTTTCTTTTCACATGGAAACATAACAACATTAAACCCTTCAACTTTAAAGCAATGTGATAAGTTTCTGAAAAAGACAGTTTCTGAAAAAGACCAAGCAAAAGGTGAATCAATAATATGAAGTAGTTAGTAACAAGCTACATACAGATCGGTCGATTTTATATCCCCGAGCACGATGATTGTGATGCAACCGCCATGAACGATTTCTATCGTCAGCTATGTATTCTTTTTGTTCCGTGGAGAAAAGAGTCCGAAATATTGAAAATTTACAACAAAAGCGATTACTACCAGACCTTTTGTGCGTATATGGACGAGGTGAAGGCTCATTCGATGACTGCGTATGAAGAGTTAGCAAAATGTCTCGAGGGTTTCAAGGACATGAAAGAGGAAGACAAAAAGACTGGATGGAGTCGAACAATCACAAGTGAGGTGAAGGAAACT
>CAMPFS010000005.1:2941390-3061980 GCA_946814055.1 Caenorhabditis sp. 36 PRJEB53466 | reverse complement strand
TAGTATAATTTAGTATATTTAATTGCAAATTAAATGGTGTAGATTTTTAGTAAGATAGGATAATATAGTCTGCAAGGTTCATACCCTTGAGGTGATTTTCTCTTATTAAAAGTTTTAGTATAATATAGTATATTTTATTGTCAATAAAAAGGTTTAAACTTTAAGATTCTTTAGTATAAGTTAGTATGTTTGACTTCCAATCAAGTGGTTTTGAGGATTAATTAATAATTTTTTTCAAGGTTATAATTTATTATTTCAGAATAGTTTATTTGCTGGTTATATAGATTGATTTCATAGTTTTAATTGTAGACTTCTGTTGGGGGTTTTAGTTTTTGTCAGTCTTCTTTTTAGATATTTAATTTTTAGAACTTTTTATTTTAAGAGTAAAAAGATTGAGTATCAATTTGGTGAACTTCTTTGTAGTGTTTTTCCAACTATTATTTTATTGATGCAAATGGTCCCATCTCTTAGGTTATTATATTATTATGGTCTAATAAATTTAGATAGCAATTTGACAGCAATACGTAACTGAAGGGCAGACTCGCCCACCCTGACCGAAGAGCAGCGACACACGACGAACCAACTGAAAAAGGGAAAATAGTTGAAGAAGCTGGAAGAACCGATGAGTACAGAAACTCGCAGCCCGACCGCCTGATACCAACCAAAGAAAGTCAATAACCGGAAGAGAATTTTAGAAGTTCCTACAACAGTTCTACAATATTTCCAGGTTTTCCGGAGATCAGTCGAAGTAGTTCGCACTGCTTTATGCTCGCGTTTCAGTTTTGATTCTCCTAAACTAACATTGAAACTTGTCGCTGATGCTTGTGTAACGAATGAAGTTTTCAAGGTGAGTGACATGAGGCGCACATCAAGGACAACTGTTCTGAGAGCAAGATAAAAAGGCGAAAGAGCCATTCAGCCATTCAGAATCCACTTCCTCCCTTCCTAAAATTCATTTTAATTTCAGGAGATGAAGGGTGTCTTCAAACTTGTAGCGGTCTGCTCGGTGGTGTTCGGTGCGGCTCTCGGAGCAAGTGTTGCTACCGCAGATGCCAAGGAAAGCAAGTGCACGGTGGCCGATGGATTCCTGGCTCTCTCTTGCTATCTCGTAAGCATTTCCCTTTTTTATTTGTAAAACAGACGTTTTTCGGTTTTTAGCGCGCTGAAGACTTTGTAGAGAAAATTGACGACCTTGACATGAATGACGGGAAGACCGTGGCTGAATTCAAGAAATCGTGCGATTCGATGATCAAGTGCGCCAAGGCTCTCGAGTGCGAATCGAAGAAATCGGAATCCGTCAATCTCGTTAACAAGGTCACTTCCTATTGTAACGCTGTCGAGTTTGTCGCCGATAAATTCGATGAATGCGATAAGAAACTGGAGCAGAAGAACTCCACCTGCTACAAAGACTGGGATCCGTTCCCGGCAATCAACGAGGACGGCGAAAAAGATGAGACCAAGGCTGAGGAGCAGAAAGAGGCGTGCAAGAACTTTTTCGGCAAGAACAACTGTCTGAAGAAGGATATCGTCGACGCCTGTGGAGCTGCTCAATGGAAGGACTTCAAGAAGGTACCAAATTTTGGGTATTCTTCCGAAAACGTATTATATTTCAGCATTTCCTCGCCTTAAACAGAGCCATGGACCTTTGCGATTTTGAAAAGTTCTGAATGCTCTTCGATACTTAGACACTGCTTGAAACTATAAATAAACCCATTGCTGCCTAAGTGCTCTCTCTTTCTTTCTTCTTGGTTCCATCGCAATCCGACAAACAACCTTCTCCATTCGCGTTAGTCGCAATTGCAAAATCCATTTTGGCGAGGTGCGGCAATCCGGAAGACGTGTTCTCGAAGAACGAGAAAGGCGAAGAAGAAGTTGGGACAAGCAGAGCAGAAGAAGAGACGAAGCAGCACAAGAATGTGAGAATTCACGTAGCTCAGCTCGAACAAGATTTCCCTTTAACACTGATCAACTGGTTGGAGCTAGTTTGACGTGTATTTGTGAAATTCTCGAAAAACTGAGCCCACGCGACGCCGATCTCTGTGTACAAGCTCTCGAAAGCTTGCTCTCCCTGATTCAGTAACTATAAATAAACCCATTGCTGCCTAAGTGCTCTCAATTTCTTTCTTCTTGGTTTCATCGCAATCCGACAAACAACTCTCAGGAATGTTTTAAAGCGCACGTGTCATTTCTTCCCAAACTCCTCCCCTAACAGTTGCTACAGTGTTCTGGCTCATGCTCATGCTCCCGCTGAGCCATTCATTCAGTTTTTTTTATTTCCCCAGTCCAATGTTTTGGCTGTTTCAGGAAATGGGAAGTTTCTTCAAATTTTTCATTGTTGGAGCAATGCTCTTGGATCTCGTCCTGGCGGCGAGTCTGGCCACTTCCAGAGATAAGAAGGGCAACTGCACGACGGCTGACGGACTTCAGGCGTTCACTTGTCTTTTCGTAAGTCGATTAACCTTGAACAGTTCACATCATTCGATCTCATTTTTAGCGCATGAACGACTTCATCGAGAAGATTGACGAGTTGGACATGGACGACAAGAATGAGGTCAAAGAGTTCAAGAAGTCGTGCGACACCCTCCAATCCTGCTTCGCCGTCCTCAACTGCCGTGCAAAGAAAGACCAAGAAGAGGTGGATGTTCCGAAAATGATCAAATCCTACTGCGACTTAGTCGTCTACATCTCCACTGACTTTGCTTTGTGCACCGAGAAACTGGAGACGAAGAAGTCCAAGTGCTACCAAGATTGGGATCCGTTCCCGGATGTCAAAAACGAGAAGGACGAGACAAAGAAGGTCGAGGCAAAAAAGGAGGCGTGCAAGACCTATTTCGGAAAGGATTACTGCCTGAAGAAGGAGATCACCGAGACTTGCAGTGCCAAGGAATGGACCGGATTCCATAATGTGAGCTTTTATTACTTTCTTATCTAAGTTACCCCTTCCTTCTTTTCAGCACTTCGTCAACGTGAATTTCTTCATGAATCAATGCGAGAAAAGCCAACTTTGAATAATTTGATGCATATTGTTTCAATGGCATTGCATAAATTAGTGAATATATTTGCGCAAACACTTCCGGTTCGCAAAGTTAATCAGGAATAATCGGTGATCATTTGCCAGCGAATCCATGAAAATCATGTAGATTCGGTCGTCTAGGATTTGTTGCACAAACTTCCAAAATTGTTCCTTACGACGCGAATTTCCGTCATGGATTACCCAATTTATCTGACAAAACACAATCCTTGTTCTTTCCAAAATACCGTTCCTGTAGAAGTAGTGGAATATATCGTGTTCATCGTTAATACTAATGAACAAATTTCCGAAAAACTGGAAAAAAAAACAGGGGAAACAAGAAGGTTTGGGCGGAACTTACGTCATGTTTCACATAGCTCTTTACGAGAAGAACGACATCAATTTTCTTTGCTTTTTGTGTGATGTTCGTGTGGAACGAGGCGGTTTCTCCCGACAGAACGAGTGCTTCGAAGACACCTGACGCATTGCCGACTGAGAATGGCAAGAAGGTGCCAAGTTCGGATGGGAAGACGGAAGAGTTTGAGTCGGGCGACCGAAGAATTTAGAATAGGGAAACATCTAGAAAGATAGAATTCCGATTGTAGGAAAACCGTACTTACCGTTTTCACTTCCAACTCAGTGTCCACTCCATCTTCAAGTCCTAGCGACAGATAAAAGTTATATTCCTGCCTTCTAGAGTAGTTTGGGAGAGCATGGTACTTGCTCCTGACATTGATTACATTCAGCACATCGAGTACATCAGACACCTCTCTGCAGAATTGGAATAGTGGAGACGAATTGTGCCAGAACTGAAATAAATGAACAAATAATCATTGGCACTCTCTCACACCTACTCTATCTGCATCTTCGGACATTCCCTTCACAACACAATTTCTCCAACGATCATAAACATTTAAAGCTTTCTGCTCAAGTTTATACAAGTCACTCGAAGATCCAGCACGCTCCAAAACGTCAGCCAACAAAAATAGAAGAATGAATGCAGAAGCGAGAAGTAAACACTTCTTGAGATATCTCGCGCTCATAGTCTATGAACAAATTAGTAGAATTGAATGTCGGTTACTTCAGAGGAGAGGTTATATGAAATATGTTTTCGAATCGAGATTGGCGTCTGTTGAATGAGGGGAGTGAACAGAAAAGGCCATTAGTTTTGATATATCTGTACTTCTGAAGAACGTCTGTCGGCGGGATCTTTCGGGATGAATCTTACTGGGCATTTCAGTTGTTTGTTCATGAATTGAGAAAACGTTGAATTGTATTCCGTTTGACTGATTGTTTCCAATATTTCAATTGTATTCTAGCTTTCACTCGAGCATGCCATTCTTCTTTCAACCTGCCAGCCAAAATAAGTAGCAATGCGGCTTCTCCTCCAATCGTATCATGTTTCCAATCTCTCCGCCCGTGTCTTTCCGTCTTCATCTCCGCTTTTCGTCACTTCTCACACAGAGCCCTCCTCTGTCCATCTAGGGACACCCGTCCCTCTCTCGGTCTCTGCGCTTCCCCGCAATCGCCTTCTCCTCTGGCTTGCTGTCCATTACGAGGCAAGCTGTCTCCGGTGGGAACGTGCTGTCTCTTCCCTTTTCCCTCCTTCGCCCTCTCCTTCTCGTCCTATTCTCAACAAAACGGCCGTATACCCTTTTTCGGACCTTCTCTTCGTCTCCTACACTTTTCAGTTTGCAAAAGAGCAGACACGGCCCCGCAATTCGACTTCCGAATCACTTTTTTTGATATTTTGGCAACCAGTTAGTTGGTTTTGAGGCACCACGTGGTTGGATAGAAAACAGTGGAAAACAGTTCTGTCAATATTGCCTCTACTTTCTCTCTCCTTCTCTTCTCTCTATCTGTCCTTTGCTCAACTGTTAACCTACTCTTCACAAAATGACAATGCTTATATCTTTGCAGATCTCAGATGGCGTGAATCAAGGTCCTAATCAATTCATCGCCCAAACACCCACAGAATGTCATATTTCCTCCGTGAAATTGACGGTGAACGGACATGCTCCACAAGTTCGCAAGTGGCGTCATCGCCCGTTTCAGAGGACAAGAAAAGTGCGAGACGGCTGCGGAAGCTTCTGTACAAGTGTGCGGAGAACACGTGCAAGCCAGACATCCTTCGGGTGCCCGCGTTCTGCGGAAAGACAGATGTCGAAGATGGTGAGTCTCATTCATTATGGCAAGGGCATTGAGGGATTACTTTCCAGAGAAAGCGGCAGCTGAGCAACCGCAGATCAGCTTCAATGACATTTTGAACTCGAAGTTCGTGGTGGGACCACCTTCTCCATTCGCGTTGGTCGCAATTGCAAAATCCATTTTGGCGAGGTTCGGCAATCCGGAAGACGTGTTCTCGAAGAACGAGAAAGGTGAAGAAGACGTTGGGGCAAGCAGAGCAGAAGAAGAGACGAAGCAGCACAAGAATGTGAGAATTCACGTACCTCAGCTCAAACAAGATTTCGTTTTCAGACTGATCAGCTGGTTGGAGCTAGTTTGACGTGTATTTTTGAAGTTCTCGAACAACTGAGCCGACGTGACGCCGATCTCTGTGTACAAGCTCTCGAAAGCTTGCTCTCCCTGATTCAGTCGATGCCAATCGAGTGTCTTCAAACTGAAAACCGTCTGTCAATGGTTGCGATGGTCAATGTGCTCAGGACTCTTCGGGAAGACGGCTGCCCTTCAGTCAGCTCGAAAGCCACGTCGTGTCTTGTTGCACTCGCAGTTGCATGCGGCGAGCCGGAGCATTTGAGTTGCACGATTCGATCGCTGATCTGTGCAAAAAAGAATGTGAGAATGAGTGCGGATTCCACGTATGACTTGATTCAAATGCCTGAGAACTTGAGAAGACTTTTATTGAAAGTGAGAAGGAAAGCACTCGGAGGAGACGTCACCAATGTTCCGTAAGTTAAACGGAATAATCATAATCTGAAAAGTAATTCAATGCCTTCAGGCCCAACTGGTCTCTGACGGACGTCCACGAACACTCGGTGGCCAGCAGTTTCAGTCTGCCGACCCTTCCGGACAGCTCGCCCTCTTCGGACACACCGGACGACGACAATCGGATACACAGCTCGATGGCCTGTGACGGGACATTCCTATACATTCTCAATTACGTGGGTCTTTATAAACTGGGCACCGGACTGAATGAAACCATCGCTGGAAAGCTTTACGCGGCAAATCAAAGTTTGAAATCGTCGAAAAACGTTCAAATGTACCTTTGCAATGGATCTCTGTACCTACGGAGAAACTATTCGTCGTGCATTTCCGTGATCGATACGGATTCTCTTCTTGACATCGGAGAAGTGATACTACCTCCCACGTGTGTTCAACACGCGCTCTTCACCGACGGAGCGTACTTCTACAGTGCCACTTTGATTGCCAATTCTACATTATCAGTGAGTTCCTTTTCTTCTTTCATCCCCGAATCAATTCCTATTCAGACGATCCAACTGAATGACTCATTTTCTCCGTCGAATGAACCTTCATCCCGAAAGAGTCATCGACTGACGGATGTGAAGTTCACGCCGTTCGGAGACATTCAGAACCCGCACAGACTGCCCGAGTACCTTCCGCCTAACCTTCATCGTAAGTCGATCATCTGCTCTTCTCGATTTAATTATTTCTCACTTTCAGCTCAAACTGTCGATTTGCACATAACTCGTGAGATCGCATTCATTCAAGCACGCTCCGGAAAAGTATATTATGCTGGAAACGGAACTCGATTTGGACTTCACGAGACCGGCAACAACTGGATGGAACTGTGTCTTCCGGAGCCGATTGTGCAGATATCAGTTGGAGTGGATACTATTATGTTTCGATCCGGAGCAGGACACTCTTGGATTGCAAGTGTTGACGATAAGAAGCGAAACGGAAGGCTTCGCAGACTGGTCGCGTCGAATCGAAGGAAAACAGTGCACGTTTGTGCTTGCGGCCACATGTACGGATACGTCACTGAGAACGGAAAAGTGTTCATGGGAGGACTGCACGCTATGAGAGTGAACGCTTCCAATCAAATGCTCAGTGGACTTGATAATGTGCACATCTCCACATTGGCTCTCGGAAAATCCCACGGAGTGGCTGTGTCTCGAAGTGGTCACCTGTTCACCTGGGGACTGAACAACATGAATCAGTGCGGAAGGATGGAATCCAACTCGGCCACTTCTTCTCCTCGAACTTCTGCCCGACGGGAATACCACATTTGTCCGATCGGCGAGCATACGTGGATCACCGACACCCCGTCAGTCTGCTCTCAATGCGGTTTGTGTTCTGCAAGAGGAGTCGCTTGTGGAAGAGTTCCTCGAGCCAAAGGAACAATGTGTCACTGCGGAGTGGGAGAGTCCACGTGTCTTAGATGTGGACTCTGTCGGCCTTGTGGAGAGATCACGGAGCCAGCACAGCCGGGAAGGATTCAGCATGTGCAGTTCAGTTCGACGGCAGCTCCGCAAAAAAGCACGTTACACCCGGCAAGAGTGGTTCTCAGCAAAGGACCACATGACGTGAAGGTGTCAAGTGTGAGCTGCGGCAACTTCCACACCGTACTTCTGGCATCGGATCGTCGCGTGTTCACGTTCGGATCGAATTGTCACGGACAACTGGGAGTGGGTGACACTCTTGGAAAGAGCACTCCTCAACAAGTGATCCTTCCGGCTGACGTCGTCATTGTTCAAGTCGCTGCCGGAGCCAATCATACAGTTCTGAGAGCAAACGATGGAAGTGTGTTCACATTCGGAGCATTTGGAAAAGGCCAACTGGCACGGCCTGCCGGAGAGAAGACTGGCTGGAATGCAACACCCGGAAAAGTACATGGTTACGGTCCCGGATTTTCCGCTTTTGCTGGATGGATTGGAGCTGATGGAGATTCGACTATCATTCACAGCCACACTGCCCTTCTCACCACTGAAAACATTCTTAAGGCTCAGATTGTTGCCAACAAGACGAATATCTTCATATTTCCGAGAGAAGTCGGCAAGGACTACATTGTGATTCGGCGGAAAATGAATCTCTTCGAGCATCACGACAGTGACTACAAGTGTTGGTACACCTCCTGGGCGACCGATCCTAAGTACGACATGCTGTGGTACTACAATTCGGCAGAGATGGAGATCAAGGGATACGACATCTTCAAGAATCCGACAAATCCGTGACGGACGTGTTTGATTCTTTGTGCTACCTGGCTGGCACAGAGTTTGCAGTTCAAGTCTATGACAGTCCGGCTTATGCGTCTTCAATGAGCCTTGGAATGCAATTACTGTCGGCTACGTACTCTGCGAACGTGATAAATCTATCTGATTTCTGGAAGGAGAAGAATGGAGACAAAGAGGATTCGGAGAGAGCAATCACTGAAGGATACTCCGTCGTCAACCGGTTCGAAGGGACTGGCGGTGGCTGGGGATACTCGGCGCATTCTATCGAAGCGATTCAGTTCAAAGTGTCCAAGGAGATCCGCCTCGTTGGAGTTGGTCTGTATGGAGGTCGCGGTGAATACATTTCAAAGCTCAAACTCTATCGTTTGATGGGAGCAGACGCTGATGAGCTGTACGTGGAGCAGATCACGGAGACCGACGAAACAATGTATGACTGCGGAGCCCACGAGACGGCGACTCTTCTCTTCTCTCAGCCGATCGTCATCCAACCCAATCAGTGGCACGTCGTCAGCGCCAAAATCAGTGGCCCGTCTTCTGATTGTGGAGCGAATGGGAAGCATCTCGTGGATTGTGACGGCGTGACGTTCCAGTTCAGGAATTCTGTGGTCTCGAACAATGGAACTGACGTCAATGTTGGACAGATTCCAGAGCTGTATTATCAGCTGTCAGGAGCGGCGAACGACATTAGGGATGACGGGATGTCGGCAGACAACTGTCGATCAGCAGAGACATGTCCAACCTGTTTTCTCCAATGGCAATGAAGAACATCACCGCGGAATGCATCGGAAATGTTCTGTCTCTCATGGAATGGGCTATCCAGCGAATTCAAATCGAGGAAGATGTGAACAATCAAGTGCAAGAGAGTGCGGAAAAACAATGGAACCAGGAAAGAGCGGGCTTCATCGTGTTGATCTGCATGAGGCTGCTCTCCAGATTCGTGAAGACCGTCTACAAGGAGAACGGTCACCAGGAGGAACCAGGCATTGATTTCGCCAACAAAGTGGTCAGTCTGCATTCCATGCTCCTCGAGTTCTTCTTTTCAACCGACATGACTGAATACGAGAACCGGCCGCTCGTCAGGAAAGAGGAGAAGGTGGTCGAACAAGGCTACACACTGATGCAATGCGTTTCCGAGTCGGTGAAGCTGTTCATCTCCCTCTCTCATTGCTTCATGGCCTCCCGAAGCCTCGTGAACGCTCATCTGATTGCTGTGATGTCCAGAAACTCTCACGACACGTTGATTTTGACATCTGCCGTTGTTGGAAGTCTCGCCAAAACCGATCGGATTGCACACCGCCTCTTGAGTCCGAACTACAACAACGACCGCTTCCCCATGCTCTCTTCTCTTCTGCTGAAACACTTCAATTGTGAAAAAGAAACCCTGGCAACACTGACGTCGTTCCCCAACATTCTCCGTTTCCTCTACGACCAGACATTTATGCGGAATGCCTATGAAAACACGTCAAGCATGGCGGAAAAGATCATAGTGAAAGTGTCGAATGAGCTCGCGATCCCAGCAGAAGACGGCGTGATGGGACCAGTAGTGCATCAGACGTCGTCAAGATTCAGAAGGAGAAGTGCGCAGCCAACATGGGATATGTCAGATGGATGTGCGGATGCAGTAGCCTTTCGCGTGGACTCTGAAGGCGTCAAACTTCACGGATTTGGAATATACTTGCCATTGGAAGCAGATCGACGAAACTTCACCGGCGAGATTTTGATGTTGTCTCCAGATGCATCGGAAAATGGACGTGCCTTCTACGGGTCTCTGCAGAAATGGCATTGGAAGAGAAGGAAGTCGGGATAGTCAGATTCCCTGATTACGTGCTTCTGTCTCCGGGAGTCACTTATGCGATCAAAGTGAACATGCTCAAGAACTCGAAGACGTTTTGCGGAGAGGGCGGAGTTACTCAAGTGAGGCTTCTCAACGGAGCACGTCTTTTCTTCTCCGGGTGCTCTTTGAGCCAAAATGGAACAACTGTGCAACGTGGACAACTTCCCTTTCTTCTCTACTCGATCTTTGATCAAACAAACAACATTCAAATCACTCAGGAGACCATCCATGATACGTTCACTCTTCTTCTCCGTTTGATGGCCAACAAGATAGGAGCGGCAATCACGGACGGAGGTGCTCTTCCTTCCTGCTGCCAACATCTGATGTCGCACATCAGTCCGCACGTGATGGTGTTCATGGAGCGATTCCCGGACAAGGCATTGGAAGTGATGTCGACGATGGAGCAGCTGATTCCAATGGTTTCCAACCTGAATGGTGTTGAAAGGGTCAGTTCCGAAAGTGATGCAGGTTCAAATGATAGTGTGTCTTTCAGGTGTTACATTCGTTCGATTCTGAAGACAGTGGATGCGAAGCTCCTTATTCCGGAATCATCACAACCGTAGTTGAAAGTCAGCATCCGTATCGGCCGAGTTCCTCAAGTTCGATGGTGGTTTTCTTCGAAAATGCGGATTACGTTTGCGTGCGTTTCTCCTCCGGATTGCCAGACTGCCCAGTTCGATGATCAACTGACTATTTACCTGAAAATCGACGATCATTCGTACATGCCCGTGGAAAGATGCTACGGAACCGAATGGCCTTCCTACCCGATGATACTCCCTGGCAACTGCCTTCTTTTCGTTCTTGATGCATCGTCCGCTGTGGAAGGAGCAACACCTGAGCAGTTGTTCGGATACCACGTGACAGTTACCGGGTATCTTGTTGGCTACAATGATACTACGATGCGACTGGAACAGGATCTCGTGTGGTTGTCAGCCAACGCCTGCAGGATCATGACGCAACTTCCGATCAATCCGAGGAACATTGAACATCTGAGCACTGCGGAGGATGACACCCGACATCTGTTTGAGAAGCACGGAAGTCTTCTGAAGAAGGGACTCAGTCTGAGTCACTCGCCCACTCTGAGCGAGCTCTGTACCAAAGGACAACCTCCTCCTGCTCAGTCGGTGGATCTCCAGTTCCTTCGTGAGTTCCTTTCCGGGCACACGGCTTCTTCGGCTGGCTTCATGGCAAAGTGGTTGCCAACTGGCCCAGTTGTGGATGCCTCCAAATGTCAACTCTCCCTTTCTCAAGATGAAATGATTGTGGGCAAGGCTGTCACTTTGAAGCTGAATTGTCGAGATCAGTACGACAGAGAAGTGGACTGTCCGAAACTGCAAGTGGAAGTGATTGCCTCTCTTGGACATAAGAACGTTAGTTCGAATATAACACACAACCTGCCCATCGACAATTTGCCCTCGTCACTTCTCATCCAGCAGAACCCATTCCAACCGATCATCGTCAATCACACGAGATATATGAATATCGCTGCGATGCCTGCTTTCGCCAACTACACTGTCGAAGAGATCCGGCTTGGATTCATGAAGGAAGAACTAATCAAAGATCGGATCCCACTCAAACCTGTCGACTCTTCCGTTTTCTCTGGATCTTGGACTCCGACAGCATCAGGAAGCTATCGAATCGAGTGCAAAGTGGATGGATACGACATCTCGCACACGTACACTGTCGAGGTTAACGATCGGGTTCCACGTGGCGGAGAAGATTCGAAAAGTGGAGGAGCCCGTCGAGGGGCTCAGATGACCATTGCACAAACTGTTTCCGTTCCGTTCTCTAGCGACTTTTCCGGAATTCGTATGCGCGTGGGGACTACTTTGGCATCAACGTGCGTGGGAGTGATTCCTCGCGGAGCACTAGTTGAGTTCATCGAGGAGAGTGAGAATGAAGACGGAAAATGGATCCGACTGACCGATGAGACCGCCCTTCTCTATGGTTGTACTCAGGGAAGTGGCCAAGTGTGGTGTTTGGCATATCACAAACCATTGCAAAGAGAGTTGATCCCGCTGGGAAAAGACAAAGATCGCGAAAAGGCTGTGAAACTGCGACGAAAGGAGATCGAGAAGGAATCGAGTGGCAGCAAGCATCACAGTGTCTCCATCGACGCTTCCGAAACGTACATTCTCTCTCCGAATGACATTCTCCAAGTCTACTCTGCCCCGGCACCTCATTCAATGATCGAAGGCGAGAAGATCACGGGGCCGTGCGATCTGATGAGCAGTGGATGGTTGGCCAATCGACACGGTGTTTGGATTAAACTGGCGGGCGTTGAGAAGTACGTTCTGCAGAAGAACGATCCGTCTTCCGAAACTTCACTCAGTTTTTCGACCAATGGAAACGATGAAGAGGATCTTGAGAGGCCGGTGGAGCGCAGGAAAACGAAACTTCCGAATGCGTTGACACCTTCTGTGTCCGACTGTATTCGGTCTGTCTTCGCCGCTTTCGTTTGGCACGAACACTTGGTCAAGGATCTGATGGCAGCTGCTGCTTACTTGAGATTCCACCAAAATCTGCATAATGCAAGTGATCCTAAAAGTTTTCAATTATTCATTAGTTCTGTTTCAGATCTGGCAGTCGTGTGAGATTCCTTCCTGCACAAATGCGCCAGCGGCTCTCCAACCAATCGTCAAAATCTGGAGAGAAATCTGCGAAGTCGTGGAAACAAGTGTGGAGCAACACCTTATAATGCCGCCTGTCTCAAACAAAGCCATGCTCTCGGACTCTATGAAACCGCCGACAAACACTGGCGGATGCGAACTCTGCGACACCCACATCACTGTTCCGTTGACTGTTCATCTTCGAATGGCTCATCCTGGATGCGGAGGAGACTGTCTTGGATATGGATACAACTCGAATGGAAAGTTCACAACGGGATGGTCTGGGGAGTGTGGAGCAGGCGGGAGAGGGCAGTCTCCGTGGTACTTGATGTGCAACAACTGCCGCTCTCAATACTTGAAAAAGACTCCGGCTGGACATCATCAGGAAAGGACACGACGGTGGAGAGAATTCAGATTCTCGACGTCTGCTTCCGATGCACGACCCGAAGTGATAATCAGGCAGAATGCACTGTTTCTTCTGGATTTGAACAGCAGACTGCAAACTGAATCTAATGTAAGTTCTACTTTTTGATGTAATTCAGTTGATATGTTTCAGACTTCATCGGCTGCAACTTCTGGTTGGACCATCAACCTCTTCCCCACTCACTTGAGTACTCCGTCCACAATGCCGCGCAGTCAGCGTAGGCTGGACGTCCCACAGACGCATTCCGTCCATCAACATTCGTACATGAAGCTCGGCTATTCATCGGATCCGGGGCCAAAAGTCAACTTGATCATGTCGCCGCCGGAGCACTACGTAGACCAAACCGCGTCGCTGAATCGACAAGGAGCTGTGACCGAGCCGACCGAAGTCCTCCAGTCCCCATCAGCTGCTCTCCGTACTCTTTTCACCAACACAAACCCATCCACTTCGGCACTTCTCAAGCGACCCGTGCTTGCCTTCTGCGTGGAACATCATGACTTAAAACGCATCCGTTCGGCTTGTGTTCAGTCCGTCCGTCGGGCAGTCGCGTTCGCCCACGCATTCCGCGTCTGGAACTGGCTTCTCCGGATGGTCTCCTCTGAATATAGTGTGTCAGACATCATCCTGCAGTATCTGACTACTCTGACCTCATACAACCGCCTGGCGGAATACATGTTCTCGTCAAGAAAGAACTCAAACATCCTGCCGCATCCATGGAGACTCTGTTTCCTGGCTGGTCCGATTGCTGCCGACATGGTCACTCAACTGCACGCTTTCCTCCACACCGTTTCCATCATTCTCCAGTCGGCCGGAGTTGATGGCCGCCTGAAGTCTCTGTGTTTCAAGTCGTGGACACTTCAACTGACTGCCCAAGAACAAGATCTGCTCATTCTCACGTGCAACATTCTGGGAACAGTTGGAGGAATCCTCTCGGAAACTTCTATTATAGACTCGGATCATCGATTTATAAAGGAAATGAAGGACATCACCAAGTTTGCAAAGATCACGGCGAGCAGTCGACAAGCGATGGTCATTTGTTTGACTGACGAAAGCGGAGAAACCTTTTGGGAAAGTGGAGAGGAGGTAGGCAATTCGGAAGTCATTCTTCACTGAATAAAAGAGTTTCAGGATAAGAACAGAAGTCGTTCTCTTGTCGTCCAACTGGAGGAAAGTGCGAGAGGCGAGATTCTGTGCATGTACGTCGACAACGCGAGAGATGATAGCTACCGAATCACTGCCGTATCCTTCAAAGCAATTCAAGAAGATGGCCGAAGAAAGGACCTCACCAGCCTGAGCTTAGAAACCGTGAGTTATATAACTGAAATGACCTTAAATCTACAGTTCTCATATTTCAGACCTACTGCGGTTGGGTGAAGTGCTGCATCAAAGACCTCAGTCACATTCAAATCCAGTTCAAAGGTCCCAGTCCAGCTTCCCGTGTTCGTCAGATCATTGTGCTCGGATACCCAGTCACGAACTCGGATTCACCTCGTCTTGCTCCGTCCACCTCCCATCATCTTCTATTCAATGACACTCAACGTGACGCGTTTGCTCTCTTCCAGGCCATTTCATCGCAAGCCTTTTGCGGAGAGCTTTCCGAGGATGATACTCTTCGCGAGAGAGTGATCGACTTATTGTTCAGTAGAGTTCAACTCTATCCTTTGCAAAATTACGTCTACAGTCAAGTGGTTCAAGCAATGGAAAAAGAGGTGGAACTGCTGTGTGACAAGTCGAAAAGGAACTACTCCTACTGCTGTGGTCTCATGAGCCTCCTCGTTCGGATCTGTGATTCGCGGGGCAACATGGACAGCTTTGGTCAAAAGAGTTCCGTGCTCACTTCCATTACTCAACTGCTCATTTTTGCGCCGGTCATTGTGCAAAGACAATGTCTGAACTCTCTTGAATGCATCTTTGGGTCGTTTTCTCCGAGCAATGTGGAAGTTCCGAAAATTATCCGAAATTTGTTGGTTGTTGTCGGAAAAGTGATTCAATTGCAAGTGAGAGACAAGGCAGCTCACACAGTGGTCACAGTTCATCTTTGTGTAAGTCTATCTTCCTTCGGTTCGAAACAAAAACGGTATTACTTTCAGTCCTCTGTTCTGAATGCACCTCAAAGTTGGCGGGTGGACAAACCGATCGACATGGACATCGGCAGGCAGACTGCCCTTTTGGTCGAGAATCTTTGCAAGGGCAACTACAGTTCGGAGTGGTCGAATGCTGCGAAGTCTGAGTTGGCGAACTGTCTGCTCAGTCTCGTACAGATTCCCGAATCCGTTTCGTACACGGAGACGCTGACTACGGGCGGGAAGAGCAAGGCAGTGGCAGTAGTGGGATCGAAGCGATTCTGGACTGCAATTTCTTCGTTAGCGCTCATCAAGAACAAGTCGTGGCTCGAGCTCTCGGAACGATGGAAGACTGTGCAAGATCAGGCGGACGAGGAGCCGGTGTCTTTGTGCGAGAATCATGACGACGGGCATACTATAGCGCAAGTGTTCTGCATTGATTGTGACGTGGCACTGTGCAAGGAATGCTTCACAGTTATGCATTTGCACAAGAAGAACAGAAATCATGGAGTGAAGAACCTAGCACAAGCCAGTGCACAACATGATATCAATATTCATCAAGGCTGCGCGAGGATGAAGTTCTTAAACTTCTTGGTAAGCTGAAATACATACTTGTACCATAAAATAATGTTGAATGTTTTCAGATATTGTTCCATGGAGAAGCACTGAATGGAATGGTTGAAGTGGCAACAGACAGTCTCTTCCCCTCAACCACCGGTTCCATCGTACCAGCAATGCAAGACTCAGCTGCATTCCTCGGAATTCATCCGATGACGTGTCGATTCTGTGGAAACCACGTTCCAATAGCCGATCAAAACCTCGATGGAACCTGTACTCACGAGGATTGTGTCAACTACGCGCGGTCCGCTTGCCAAGTAATGCACACTTGCAACCATTTCTGCGGGGGAATACGCAATGAAGAGGACTGTCTTCCCTGTTTGACCTGCAGAACATCGGATGCCACTCAAGACGGCGACGACGTCTGCGTCATCTGCTTCACAGAACGACTCGGCGCAGCTCCGTGCATCCGTCTCGGCTGCGGACACATTTTCCATTACCATTGCGTTCGAATGATTCTGGAACGAAGATGGAATGGTCCCAGGATAGTCTTTCGGTTCATGCACTGTCCTCTCTGCATCAAACTCATTGAGCACGAGGGTCTTCATGATCTTATCGAACCTCTGAAAGCAATCAGACATGAAGTTATGGAAAAGGGGAAGATGCGTTTGGAGTATGATGGATTGCTGGCCACTCCGGCTCTCACGGATCCAAGAAGCGAGTTTTTCGATCAACCAGAGGAATACGCTTTGGACCGATACATGTACGTTTTGTGCCACAAATGCAAGAAAGCCTACTTCGGAGGAGAGAGCCGGTGTCAAGCGGTGAGAAAGAAAGTGAATATGTGTGTTATGAGAATGGAAGTTTCAGGCGCTAGATAGTTCCCAATTCAATCCAGAAGAGTTGCTCTGCGGAGGATGCTCCGACACCAGTGGAGTTCAAGTTTGTCCGAGGCACGGAGTAGAATATCTCGAGTACAAGTGCCGATTCTGCTGCTCAATTGCAGTATATTTTTGGTAAGCCTTGCCGCACCCTCATCTTCTTCTGACCTGATAATTTCCATTTCAGTTTCGGAACCACGCACTTTTGTGCTCCGTGCCACGACGACTTCCAGCGTCTCATGTCCCTCCCGAAGAATCTGCTCCCCTCGTGTCCGGTCGGTCCCCGATCCACTCCGATGGAAGAGCAGGCATGTCCGTTGAAGATGAAGCATCCGCCGACGGGCGAGGAATTCGCGATGGGATGCGGAATATGCCGGAATATTAGCACTTTTTAGACATGATATTTCCCGGTTTAGCTTCTGATTACTGTCAGTCTTTCAGTTTACAGTTTACGTTTTGATGTTCAAAATAGTCAAAAAGACCAAAGCATGATCTCTTCCAATATTTATTTTAATTAAAAACGGGTGCCCTCTGAATGTGTGTAAAGACATAATAAAAGATTTCTAATTGTTGGTCACTACAGTGGTGATCATTGGAAACCCAAAAACCGCTTCCAATACAGCTCTTCTCTTTTCGGCAATCAAATTAGCCTCTGGAGTCCGACAAGAAGTGCCGCCCACGGCCTTCGTCCTCTTCTTCTTCTTCTTCTTCTTCGTCTTCTTCTTCTCATCTCGCTCAGTCCCATTATTTGCGGCGATAATCACATTGCTCATTGAAACAAAAACGAGAGAGCCTCCTCGAGGAGCCCTGGGAATGCACCCGAATTCTCATCGAGATTTATGAGATCCTTCTTTTCGTTTTCATTTCTTCGTCCAGCTTCTTTTATGTGTTATGTATTATATGGCACAGAAATGGCGCTCTGTTCGCAATCTCGCCAAAGAGTTTCTCAACAGAGCGCCATTACTGTGAGGTGTCCCTATAATAGCGTCCCGAAAGTTTTGGTTTTTCAACAATTCTTCATTTCATGATTTCCTCAAAAGATTTTCAACGATTGCTTAGAGCGGGATCGGTGGCAGACGTTGTGAACACAGAAGGTCGGAAGGCGACTGTTCTTGAACTTCTGGCAGTCTTCGTGCGATTCACAACGAGATTTGATGAGTCGTTGACGGCGAGCATCCGAACGTATCGAAACGAGAAGGACGATGAAGAGGGCGAAGAACAGGAAGAGTCGCATGATGTGGGGGCGAATGAATTCGAATGGCGAGAACGGTTACATTTATGGGAAGTCTCGTAATTGAATTATAGATCACTGGGAACGGGAACGGTTTGATTTACATCGGGGAGAACGGAAGAAATGCGTAGGCGTTTTCTAATTTGGTTTGTAATCATTTCCCATCTACGGCGGTGCCACGTCAACAAACCACTTGGACCTCCGTTTTTGTATGTTTCGGCCGTCCTCAAATATTTTCTTCATCTCTCTATTGTTATTGCGTGCCGTTTCGATGTGCCTTTCGCCGTTCCTGCCGCTTTTCTCGCCCCTTCCCCCCTCCAAATCCGTCAACTTTCCAGCTGACAACACTCTCTTAGGACCCTTCTTCTCGCTTTTTTCGGACAAAAGTGTGAGTACGCACTAGGCTGCTCGTATCATCCCCTCGTTGCCCAACTTCCAAACAAAACCACTCGTTACTTCTGTTTTCACTTCGTCGAATTCGAAGAGTATTTGAAAGAGGAAAGAAGGCAAAAAAAGGAGAAAGCCGAAAATTGGAAACGTTTCTCACGCCAGTCTCGATGGGAATGAAGGCGGATTCGGGTGGTGGGGGTGGTTCCACGAGAGAAAGATCATATCTAGTGTCTAGATTTGTTCACGAATGTCACTCTAAAACATACGGCGGGCCCGATACTTTGAAGGTCTCGCTGGTGACTAGTGACTTCTAACTTCTATCGCCGTTTTTTTCAAACCTCGTTCTGTACCTCTGTGGCATAGAAATAGAAGAAGTGGAACGTCTCTCTTCCCCCATCTCTTATCAGCTGGTCGTCGGGCGTTCTGCGCCTCCACAATCCCTCGGGTCATGTGTCACACAATCTGCTCTTGGACCCTCCAGACTGGTCCCCCGCTCCTTCCTTTCTTTCTCTTCCATCTGTATCTTCCTCTTCTTCTTCTTCTTCTTCTTCCTCTCTTTCCACTTTGTATACATGTATCGGCCACCACACGCTTCACAAATCTCTGACTTTTTGCTCCCCCGCTTCTCCCTCTCTCTCTCTCTCTCTATCTTTCTCTTTCTCCCGGACCTTCCAGCGACCCTAATTATTTGCCACCCCTAATCCTCTGTTCCATCAATCTGGATGAGATTCCCCGAGACACCATCATCAATCTCGTTCACTATTTTTGTTCGTTCGTGATTCTTGCTGGAGCACAAACGAGAAGCAATTATTTAAAGGCAAAGCGAGAGCGTTTTGATTGAAATGCTCCGTTGAGCAAAATGAATTCTCCTCGGATGTGTGTGTGTGTAATTTTATTTGGTGTCTGTTTGTCTTTTTCTTCTTCCTGACAGCTGCACTTTCTTTTGCCTCTTTTCGAGAACACTTTTATTGTAGTTTCTGCTCTTTTGCTCTTTCTCTATTCGTCAATGACCGGGAATACCGTAGTCCTTCCGGAGCTTAGAAGAAAACCACAAGGAGCCCAGAAGACAGTGAGAAGAAAAGAAAAAACGCAATTAACCAAGAAAGGGCACTCTTCACAACTCTTCTCTTCTCTCTTTTTTCTCAATTATTCACGCAACGACGCCTTCATGAAGTAGCAGTTCTCCAAGTGTTTCTGACATTTTCCCCTTTCCCTTTTTATTTACAACTCCTTCGGTACTCGTGCTATTTCTGGTTTCTTCCATCTCGGAAAAACAAAATTTTCATTTTCTTCGCCCAAAACTCATCCCGTTATTTGCACACTCCCTCGGATTTCCGAATCCAAAACACGTTCCCTTCCCTATTCTTCAGATATTCATCATCATCACCGTCAGCATCATCATCTGAATCTGAATCTGTATCTGAATCCATTCCATGTCCAAGTCGGTGTCGATTCCGCAGGCACTGTCCGACCTGAAAAGGACGTCCCTTCGACGGTTGAGCAGTGCTCGCGCGGGGAATAAGAAGGCGTCCGTGCCGATCACGACGCCTTTGAGTGGATTTGTGATACTTGTGGAGAGAGAAGAGAAGATTGTCCGGTTGTATGGTGAGCAATGTGATCAGTTGCCATGCGAACATCTTCTGATTAACAGGAACTGCCGCCGAGCGAGCGGGCCTGAGCATTGGGGACGAGATAGTGGGGGTCAATGAGATGCAAATCGACGGAAAAAGCTATGAGGAGATCACCACCTACATTCAAGAGGTATCACATTTCCTCTTCTCCTTACTTTCGATCAAACCTGTGCCATTTTCAGTGCATTCGTCGCAAGATCATTCAACTTAAAGTCCGACGACGTGCTCTCGAGATTCCAGCCGAGAACGAGGCTTCTCTTTTCAACTGTAAGTTCTCCAGAACATACATCACAGACCGACTTTCCTTTTTCCCGCAGGTACAAATTCTACCCGACTTGTGACTGACGCCTACCTGGTTTCGGTTGACAAGGATCATATCAAAGAAGTGACGAAGAGACTCAAAAAGTGAGTTTCATCTCCGTTCTTTCTTTCTCTCTCTCTCTCCAATCAGGGTCATACAAGTGGTTAGTGTGGTCAGGTGCGTTCGTCCAACGGGCGGTCCTCTATTGGGAACAGAGGGAAAGAGAGAGAGAGAGAGTTTTGAAGTGCTCTGACCGACTACATACACATTCGAATGCTGAATACCAATAATAATAATATGCCCCTCTGAGTCTTTTTCGATTTCTTCCATCCGGTTCCCACAAAGTTCCAACATTTCCAATCCGCTTCGAGTGACCCGCTTTTCTCGAAATTAATGAATGGCCTTGAAACGTGGTGAAGTCAGTTTCGGCGCGAAAACACTGAGATTATGAATGAATGTGAGCTAATTTGGAATTCCGCCCACAACTAGGTCAGTCTTTCCTTGTCAAGGTGAAGACAGTTCTCTCATCACTTTGGTCATTAATCAGTGGGTGGCTGGCAGCATCAGCAGTAAGAGAACCTCCCATCTCGCTTATCACACATTCATTTCGTTTCATCACTCGCATGTCTCCATTACACACTCAAACACATACTGTCCCCACTGTTTCTCTCTCTCTTTCACTTTGTCTCCCTCACTAGCAGTCTGACTTGTGATCCTAATTTTCCGGTGTGAACACCGTTAGAAGAGCCAGCTAGCTGAATATCGAATTAGACGCCTTTCACTCTCAAACATGGTTATTTATTGACACAATGCGTTTATTGCCCTCTCCGCGTACCATTCGATCTCTTCAAACCAAACAGTTATTCAATTCGTCCTCACTTTTTCGCGCTCGTTTTTTGCGGGGGAGAATACCCGGCAATACCCGTAACACCCGGGGCAGGCAGGTCGTTCCATTGTCACAGTGTGCACTTTTCACGCCTCATGAATCTCCGTTTTCCTTCCGTTTTCCTCATTCTTCACACTTTCCTGTGTTCCAACGTTCTCAGCCGGATTGTT
Organism: Caenorhabditis sp. 36 PRJEB53466; assembly: GCA_946814055.1. Lineage (NCBI taxonomy): Eukaryota > Metazoa > Nematoda > Chromadorea > Rhabditida > Rhabditidae > Caenorhabditis > Caenorhabditis sp. 36 PRJEB53466. The sequence goes on along the minus strand of CAMPFS010000005.1, from coordinate 3,040,839 downwards.
CTCTCTTTTTCTGCTGATAAACATGCTCAGTAATTTCGTAGAAGTGGCATATAGTGCAAACGAGTTACACAATAACTGGAAAAAATGAAATGTATCGTCATCTTCGTCTTCGTCTTCGTCTTCTTCTTCGTTTTCATAAATATTTGTGTACAGGTGGGGGGCCAATGTAAAGCTGGTGATGAGCAAACACGCGGTGCGCACGAAAGATGATGAAGATGCAAAACGGACTGTGTGTGAACAACTACAATACCTCTCCATTGTTTCTGCCTCTGTGTACAATGGAATCTGTGACCGCGGCCCACAATTCCAGGTTCTCTCCAACTGGATTCCGATGTCAAATTGAAAGAATAAGAGAGGGAGAGGGACACTCTGTTCTATTGATTTCGATTTACTAGAGTTGTGAAGTGTATTGTCCAAAAGTGTGTTGATCGGAAACGCAAACAAGTATGACTTTTTACTTTTCCACTTTTTCGTCGTCTATGTATACAGTAGCAATGGTCATTTTTGCGTCCAAATTCTCCCACCCACCACAAAACATAATACTAGCCTTCGACTTCCGTCACAGCGGCACCCTGCCTGAAGTGCCTAACCTTGTCTAATTAGACTCCGCAGTCTCTCTCTCTCCCTCTGCCATATCCCGAAACGCCCTGATTGTTGGAATAATTGGCATATATGCACGGTCTCGTTCTCTCATTCTCTCCCACCTTTACCGTGTGCAAAAGGTCGGTAATACCCGTCACCCACCCCTCTCCCCCTCTTCTCTTTGATTTTCCAAAATAACCAGTCGGATATATGCGTAATCCCCCTTCTCTTCGCTTTTCTCTCTTTATCGCTTTCTCTGGGTGGGTGCTGACGACGAACACATCATTCATCGTTATAACCGAGATACCTGAACCTATCGAATATAGATCCGAATCCGCCCGAAAGTGCGGCAGGTGTGAGCGGGCTTCTTCCGGAAAAGGCAGGTGCTGGGGTCGAGAACGGGCAATGAACGGACGGACGCATTAGCCCCCGACCCAAACCGATTTAGATGCTTATCGGTCGAAACTAGCCAACAGAGACCGTTTCCGCTCACAAAACCAACGTTCTTTGCGCTCTTTTCATCGTTTTGTACTCGTGATCAAGTCTGAGAAAGAGAAAGGTCACTTTTCGTACGTTTATTACTGGGAACTTGTGTGTGAGTGTGTGTGTGTCGAAAGGTCGTACTTCCTCTCGATCTTTTGTGCTCGCGGAGCACTCCTTTTCCGGCGTTTCCTCAAGACTCACCCCATTACGTTCCTAATCAGCTGTGGTCTCTCTTCTTCAATTTATTTGTCATTCGTCTCTTTTTCTGATGACAATACTGCTTTTTGCTCACATATTGTCATCGTTGATTGCTTCTCCCTTACAAAAGGGCGTTCACATCACAATAGTCAGATATCTTGAGGGGAAATGCAAGTGATTCACAGTTTCCTTATCGTTTGCCTCCTCCCCCGCCGCTTATCACATTTGCTCCATTCAAATTGTGTTATTGCCCAGTTCCCTTGTGAATCACCACACCCATTTCATTGCTAATTTTTCAGAGAATACCCGGAAATCCATACGTATGACATGGAACACATTGCTGCCACGTCAGGCCCGCCAACCGTAGCCCCTCGCACTTCCGTTCACACCAATGGCTTCGGAATCGAGAGGGGATCACTTCGACGCCCGCCGGAACAGTTTGAAATGCAGGAGAAGCGGCGGAAAGAGCAAGAGAGCACATTTCTGCGGAGTTCTCTCAGAAAGTCCAAGAAACTGCAGTCACTGGCGAAGAATGTGGATCAGAGTGAGTTTTATTTGTACTTTTTCGCTAAAGCAAATGTTTTGATGATGCAGGAGGAGACGAGCCGATGAAGGTGACATCATTCGCGAATCCGTTGGCCGAAGTGGAAGAGGTTCACGTGAGGAAGAGTGTCAATGAGAACGGAACGACGAGGATTGCAATAAGTGACGACGGCGTCGAACAGTCAGAAGTTCTGATTGACGAGGAGAATAAGGATTCGATGCGTAAGTCTTGTGGAACTGAACTTTTCCTTCCAACTTCCACGCTTCAGATCTTGATGACGTTATAATCTCTGTCGAACGCATAGCCACAAAGCTCTCTTCAATGCAAGGCCGCGAGAGTGACGTGGCAATGCTTCGTGACTTCTTCGCCGCTCCCCCAATTCAAGCGGCCATCGAGCAAACTGTGAAGCAGAACGGAAAGTGCGGCACGACGTCATCCGGGATCGGAACTGATTCCGGAGGAGACTCCTCTTCCTGCACATCCTCTCCAATTCCTCCAGTAACAATGAATGGCAAAGATGACCGTTGCCCTTCGACAGCTTCTTCATCTTCAGTTTCTCCTCGAAATGCTCCAAACGTGAAAGTGGTTGAAGTGGTGAAGGACGAAGACAGTTACTTGGGAGCCACCGTCAGAAATGAGAACAATCGGATTGTGGTGGGAAGAGTGGTGAAAGGAGGAATCGTGGAGAAGCTGAACCTTTTTCAAGAGGGGGACGAGCTTCTGGAGCTAAACGGATCGTCACTGAAAGGAAAACAAGTCAACGAGATCTGCGATATCCTTCGCAACCTTTCCGGTCCTGTCACTTTTGTTGTGGCTCCGAAAGAAGAAGAGTGTGACGTGGCAAGCGGAGCAATCGGAGAGTCCGCGGTGGCCAAAAAGACCCAGCACGTGCAGCATCTCCGAGCTCTTTTCGATTACGACCCGGAAGACGATGTGTACGTTCCGTGCAAAGAACTGGCCATGAAGTTCCAACGAGGGGATATTCTACACGTTCTGAACACGAGAGACGACAACTGGTGGCAGGCGTATCGGGACGGAGAAGACACGCAACACTCTCTCGCGGGGCTCATTCCGAGCTCTTCTTTCCGACAACAGTAAGTTCTTCCCGAATCGTTTTTAATTGAAATCAACCCTTTCCAGAGTTGTTCTTTATGCAGATGAGCTTGAAAGAGAGCATGAGCAGAAGAGAAAGGACGGAAAAGGAAAAAAGAAGAAGAAGTTGGAAGTGAAGAAGGGAGCCGACGAGGAGAATCTTCCGGCCATCGGAGTGTACTCGGACTTCTTGACCTACGAGGAGGTGGTCCTCGAACTGCCGAAAGCCACGCATCGGAGACCGATTGTGCTCTGCGGAGCCGAAGGAGTCGGGTGTCTGAAACTGAGAGATCGGCTGCTGGAATCCGACAGAATCACTCTTGCGTGCCCCGTTCCTTGTCAGTTTGAACAATTATCAATATCCCAAATGACAGTGACATTTTCAGACACATCTCGTCCGCCGAAAGAAGGCGAATTCAACGGAGTTCACTACCATTTCGTCGCGAAACAAAAGTTCCACGAGGAAGCAAAGTCCGGAAAGTTTGTCGAGTTTGGTGAATATCAAAAGTATTGGTACGGCACTGCCAAGAAAGACGTCATCAACGTCATTGAACGGGGCAAGACGTGTGTGATGACACTCAAGGCAGAGGTAAAGGCGAACTTTCCCGACTGTCAGTATCATTATTTTCATCTTCAGAGTCTCGGAGCGATCCGCTCTCCGGACATACAGCCCTACATTATTTTTGTGGCAGCTCCGTCCCTCCACGTGCTCCGAAGGCAGCGAGAAGTCGAAGGAACGTTCGGAGTGAAGGACGACGAACTGAAGGCGATTCTCTCGCAGAGCAAGATCATCGAACAAGTCTGTCTCAAAGAATTTGAGTTTATTTTTCAACGGAAGCTTGCAGAAGTACGGTCATTTGTTCGACGGCATCATTGTGAACGTCGACTACGAAAAGTCGCTGCGAGAACTGAAGCAGATGCTGACGAAGGTGAACACGGAGCCGATGTGGGTGCCCGCCGCATGGACCGCCTGTTGATCCGTTTTCGCTCGAAACGGGTATTAGTGAACTCGCATTTAGCCCCCTCTAGTCTCTCCATTTTTTTTGTCATTCCCGGTCATTTGTATTCCCAATTCTCATTCGAAAACTGTCATTCCCAATCCAATATTTTCTCATTTAGTCATTCAACTGTACATGGGTATTTATGAGCTGTGATTGTTTCCCCATGAATAAAACCATGATTTTTTCATTCGCCTTTTAAGGCCCAGCGAAGAACGAACAATAATAAGAAATGCGGTTTGATATCCAGAAGAGGTACAGAGGGGATGCGGTAAAACGAAAAAAGAGGGGAGGGAAATAAATATAGGGTGTGTTTAAAAGGCAGCTTAATTTTTACAAAACCAGAAATGGGAACAGGAAAGGCACTAGAAAGTACAGATATTTCAGAGGGGAACCATAATACGAGTAAAAAGAGGAAAGAAAACCGATTTTGAAAAGAAAATTTTAAAGGCCACTGTTATACACGAATCGTTGATTGGGGGTTAATAAAACAAGGTGTTATTGAATAAACAACTAGAAATGACAGAAAGCTATGACAGAGATTCTACGTGTTTGGGAGGGAAGGGGGTCAAGAGGGAATTTATTCGGAAGCAACGGCTTCTTCCTCCTCCTCTTCCATTTCTTCCTCCTCGTCTTCTGGAGTTTCGAACGATTCGTCGTCTTCATCGCACTCCTCTTTCAGATACTTTTCAACTCCGCCGATTTTGAGGTCTCCGCCTTTCGCGAGAATCATTCTGTAAGAAAAAGAAGCGGTTTACGGTTTGAGGCACTTATCAGGCACTCACAATTTCTCAATATCGGCTCTTGTCGGCAATGGATGATCAACAAAGAATGCGGGGAAGCACTCGCCGAGCATGTTTTTGATGTCCTTGATGTGGCCGAGTCGGTTGTCGACACACCGTTCCGCGCAGCCCGGATGGCTGTCCCGCATGTGCTTCATCACCGTATCCTTGCACTGATTGCCGAATGAACACGCGGAGCAAGAGTAGAGCTCCACTCCGCTCATGTGGGTGTACGCGTGCTCGGGAAGCCGGCTGTTGGTCAGCTTGCCGCACTTTTCGCAATAGCAGAACTCGTTCACCTTCTTCTTGTAGAACTGAGCGCCGCCGATGAGAATGGAGACGGAGCGGGCGACGACAGTGTCCTCCTTCTGCTTCTTGGACTTCTTGGAGCGGATGTTGAATGCACGACGCCACTTCTTCTTCTTGGCGTTCGTCACGGGAGTAGTTTCTTCCTCTTCTCCATCCTCTTCTTCGTCACCCTCATCGTCATCCGCTTCCTGATCGTGTTCCTGCTCTTCCTCCTCCATCTCCTCACCTTCTTCCTTGATCAGATCGAGCGGCTTCGCATTCTCCTTGATGATCGTGTCATTCGAGGCTTCTTCATCCTGCTCTAAAAGCGGCGACACGTTTCCGCTGCTCACTATCGAAGCGATGTCTTTGATTTCTCTTGGAGGCGCCGCCGGGAACTTGTTCTTTCTCTTGCTCTCTTGAGCGAAAAGAGAGGAGATTCCAAAGCAATTCTCGGACATTTCCTTCACATCGTCCTGATATTCTCCGATGCGATCCTCCACACAGTCGTCGGTTCCGTGCTCCTTCTTGCCGTGCACTTGGACGGATTGCGAACGGTCGTGTCCGAAATTACAGTACTTGCAAGTGTATCGATTGATTCCCTTGTCTTTGGCCATATGCCAGAGAATGTGGAATCCACGGATCTGCAAGAAACAAGTTGAACATGAGTACTCGAATTCTTCGTTTTTTTGTACTCACTCTATTTTGCATGGTCTTTCCGCAAAGTCGGCATTGGAGTGGATGGTCCTCATCGGGGACGAGCTTGAGCGGTCCGAAGCCTGAAACCAACGATTAATTGAAAAGGCGCTCGGCTCTTTCGAGATTCATGCGCACGCCAGCCCTTCGTCGGATTCATACTCATTTATTATTCCGCTTTTATTAATCTCAATAATTTCAAGATCTTATTTTTTTTTGAAAATTGCGTCGTTATTATTTCACAACCGATTCGGGGAAAGAGAAGGTGGTCTGTGATATTTGGGGGGATTCTACAGAAAATGGGAAACAGGAAAAGAGGAAAATGACATGAGAAGTGGAGGATCTGTGTGGTTTGTGGGAGGGGGAGGAGGGTTTGGGGGCTGAAAAAGGGGTAAAACTAGTATAAAGGGACCCAATAAACAGAGAATTGTGGCATAATCTACATGAGACTCATTAGGTTAAAATATGAACAGGATAGATTCTAAAAGTAGAAGTGAGAAAGGAAAAGAGGTCTGCGGGGATCAGTGGGAGCGGCGGCACAACACGAAGAAAAGAGAACGAGTGGGAGAGCAGTAACCGGATCGACACGACGAACACACAATATTGATACATTGGGGGACACAAAGGGAAGACCGATGGGGCCGCCGTTTCACCGTTTTCAGATTGAAGCGAGAGTCTATCACCGCTTACCTCGTTCAATAGTTGATTATATAAGTTGAGGGGAATGGGTGCTCTACATTCTACAGATCCAGACGGCTACAGTAACCCAAGTTCTAGGTGAGGAAAACAGAGATGGAGAGAAACAGAGTAACATAAAGGGCTTCTGTGAATTTTAACATTGTTAGGGTCCTACATGCATTGAGCTCCTATCTATCCTAAAATAACGTCTCCCAAAACAAAAAGTCACATAAAGTATGAAGAGGATGGACAGTTTTTTTCCGGTATGGACATTGGACAAAGGACTCGGAATGGGGGGGGAGGACGTGAAGGATGAGAAAAGCGATGGAGTGAAATGAATGTGATTAGAGCGAGAGGGTTTGAGAGCATGGCAGAGTCGAATGGACGGGTGGGAGAACAGAAAGGTTAGTGCGAAAAGGGGGCATCAGCAACCACCTTCAACTCCCAGAATAAGAGTGACTTCGAGTTGGAGAGCAATGTTTTCTGTGCTCTCTTTTCTATTTAGCTTTTAATTTGAATCCGAGGAAACGGCCGGCGCGCACATCATCTCACCCTTTTTTCATAAAATGTAACACAGAAACGTATAAAAAATCAAGATTCCTATTGAGTAGCATACACGCACGACACGACACACTGAGAGAGTAGCCTAATCGTCACTCGCGACAGACAGCGGTCCTATGGTTATTTTGAAATCCGTACCGTTTGTGGAGCCAGATGTGGAGCCGACCAGCGAAGACGTTCCGGGGAGTTTCGATTTTTGGGCGTTCTGAAATGGAGGAATGTGTGGAACAGAAGAGGAAAATGACGATGGAAGGGAAGGGAGCAATAGGGAAAAGGGAAAACACACTCAGGCAAGGGGCCGAGATGAATGAAATGTGAGAGGGAACAGAGAAGCTCTGCTGATAACAGTTGACGCCGAAAGCTTTCAAACTGTTGCCAGCAGAGCTCACCGTGGTTAGTTGAAACTCTCAGAAAAAAAAACGGTCAGAAAGGGGGGAGGGAAAGTGGGAAACGGGGAGAATCACACGGCAAGAACAGGGTTCCCATTGGATACAGTAGAGGCTGTCGATGAAGAGGACGGAGTCGGGGAAGTCGAGGACGCTCCATTGCTTCTGGCCCTTACCCTTTGAGCATTGGCGGCCTGCTGAGCAGCATAGGCAATTTCCGCTTTGGCGGCCGTCGGTCCTGGGATTGTGCCATTCTTTGTGCCGAGCAGCTCCATCGAGAGATCCTGCAAAACCCAGGCACATAGTCTTCACTCGGTTAGTTATCAGAGAGGTTTATAGGTTTATGGTTTTGTGAGAGTGGGAGGGCAGACAGGACATTCAAAACGAAGACAAACTCAAATGGAAATGAAATTGAGCGAGTCCTAATGAGCCAGAGGCCCATCAAAACAGATCAATTAAACTTCCAACGATCACATTCCACAAACACATTCACATTCATTTCACATGCACGAGCATATTGTTAGGACGCGAGAGGAGGTAGATGGGAAGGGAGCGGAAAGATTGAAAGGGCACCACCACCAAACTACACCAACCTGGTAGCCGGCCAAATCAGCCGAGCCACCCGACCACTGGTGAGGGCTCGCGCGATGTCCGTGACGGTGAGCAACGAAAAGTTCGTGATTCAACTCCTGAAGATGAACATTCAGATGATGGCGACGATGTGATCGAATGGACGAATATTTAGAGAACGAGTTTTACAGAAATGTTATCACAACAATTACTATTCGTTTTTTGCTGTTTGAAAAGCTCAAACATCTGTAAATGCGCTGAAAAAAGAGTGTGACTGACTACGGCTAGTATAACAACATAGATTTTACGACATCGACCAAATAATAAGTGAAGTGAATGATGGTGAGAGAGCGGATGCTCGTTGACGCACCTGACACTTCTGGAAGAGCTCCAGCGATCGGTCCTCCATCATGTCCGGATCGATTCTTCCGTGGGCCTTCGACTGATGGTTTTCCATCTGATCCTTGCGATAGTGCTCGACGGCGCAACCGTCGTGTTTGCAACGGAAACGGAAGATCATCTCGTCTTTCGCCAAATGGAAGAACATGTGCATCTGTCTGGCTCCAGCGGTCACTGGCTTTTGGCATTTGGAGCATTCTCCGAGCACTCTCTTCTTCGAGATGCTCGACGTCTTTTTCGCCTCCGGTTCCACCCCTCTCTCGGGATTCGAAGATCCGAACAAAGCGGCGACGTTATCGAGCACAGAGATCGGATTGAGACCGTCCAGAGCGTCATCCACAGAATCGTTCTGCATGTCGTTCTCCTCATATTTTATTTTTTTGGAGCCCCCTCCGAAAAGGGAAGCCAACGTGGAATTGCTGTCGATGTTGAGGTCATCCAGAGAGAACGAGGTGGCTGCAACTACGAAACAACTTGTTACCCCAAAGAGCAGCTTCCCTCAATTACTTACGATGATCATTCTCCTCGTTTTCCGGAGTCTGTGCATGACTGAACGAGTTCAAAGTGGCAAGGAACGAGTCGGCGTTTGTCGGACCGAGCTCCATAGTTGTAATGGATTCTGTGGCTGAAGTCGGAACGTACGGACGCTTTCTACTGCTGCCGGAGGCCTTCGCAGAAGAGGATTGCTTGTCGGTCGAATCTGCTGCATTCACTGTGAAATCGAGCAGTTTCAGGAAATCTACAGTCGCCTGATGCTGTTGTTTTTCCTTTTCCTTGTGATGAGCGACGATGGCAGTGGCGGCGGCCTGTGCAGTGGCCGTGGCCGTAGCAGCCGAACTGCCGTTAGAGGTGGAAGTGTTTCTGCCGGAAGAAGGCGTTGAGTGGGCATTACCACGGTAACTGCTGGGCGATGTGTGAGTGGAAGAGGAGCCGCCGTTCGAGGCGTTCACCCTGTTCGTTACGTTCATTGTGAAGGACTTGTCCATCAGCACTTGCAACTTTCTCTTCGCAGTCACATTATCCACGTAGATGAACTTGCTCATGTTCTTCTGATGAGCCGAATGAAGATGTTCCCTCATCTGCGAATCTGAAGCACGCTCATGGAGACACACAGGGCACTGGAAGGGAAGCCAATTGAGATGCTCCGTTTTAATGTGAATCTCCATTTCCTCCGAGTTGGCCTTTGTCACTCCGCATTCGACACAGATCAGCTGCATCGCCGGATTGTGATTTGAGATTGTGTTCGGATCGACCGGGAGATTGTGGCCGTTGCTCTTTGCGGTGCTTGTCGCCGCACTGTTTCCGTTCTGTTTTAATCGGGCGGCAATGTCGTCAATGCCGCTTTTCACTGCGTTCGAGTTCATCGAGACTGAAATTATTGATTGATTAGATTAGAAAACGGGATCAATCAGAGCCAACCTCCTGTGTTGATTTTCTCGAGAAACACGCGACTACTCTCTGCGATGACGTCTTCCGAGTTGGGCGAATTCGCTAGACTCGCGTTCAGTATAATCTCGTTGTCCTCTCCGCTGATGCTCATCAGGTGATCTGGAAAACGGAGAATAGTTGTTGAGAAGAGAGCCCGTCGCTGCGTTTCCGTTTGCACAGTGACAGCCCCCAATGTTGATTCGTTTTCGAGAATATCTCGACGGATGGACGCCGCAATCGAGAAGCAAAACGACAGATATTTGCGGCGGCGACGAAAAAATGGAGCGACTCGCATCTGTCGGAGCACAGCGTTTTGGGGAAGGGAGACCCACCTGTTGTTGACGATCACGATGAGTTTCACGATGGAGATCGAACGAAGAGTCTGTAAGAACGTGACGTAAAGACTTCGGAAGAGAACGAAAGAATTGACGGCGGGGAAAAATTGATAACGAGGTGACGAGGAAGCGAGGAAACGGGAGAAGAAGAGGCAGAGTGGCCGCCGTTGACGAGGTTTTATGAGCCGACGAAATTGCGAAACGTCCCCTCAGCCTCCGATTCTTCAGAATTCAAGAAATCTTCGAAAACTTGCGATTCCTATAATCGCATCAATTTTATGGGAGCAGCGTTTTAGGGAATGTGCCGCGTGTAAAGAAAAAACAATTAACGAAGAGCGATTTTAGAAAAATTCCACGGCGGCGAAGACAGAGGAAGTTGCAACACGCGCCGAATTGAAGACGCGGAAAAATGATTCTTTGCGGCCGATTCGATGAGAAGAGAGAAAAGAGCGTGCGCCTTTAAATTCTACAGTAACCTCGCGACGGGAAGACGGCAGCTTCTCTGTTTCCAACAGAATCAAGCAATGCATCCAGAAAAGTTTCACACAGAATAAATAAAACGAAGTAAATGTTCGAACGCAGATCCAAACGCACATTCGAACTCAACTGTATTCAATTGAAACGTTTTTGACTATCAGTAATCGCAAATTTCTTCGAGAGCACGCTCGTGATTTAGAAGAAGAGAAACGGAATTGACGTGATGATCACCGGGGGAGGGTGAGAAGGAAACCGGAGGAGACATCTGACGCATCTGACGCGAGAGACGGCTGCGTCTGTTGGCAGCAGCAGCCGAGAAGAAGAAGAAGAGGACATTGGGGGCCGAGCCCTCCGCCATCACAAAACAGCGCACACACAAGCACACACATACTGACACACACACACGACGACCGATCGGCCGCACACAGGCACACAGCGCACTGCACACAGTGTCCACAGAAGACGGCGACGACGGTGATGACGATGACGGCGGCGCGATCGGAGGCGGGCGAGATGCCGAGACGCAGACAAGCTGGACGTCGATCCGAGGCAAACGCCGGGAGGGAAAAGGGAGGGCGGGCCCCGAGTGATCGCGGTCGTCGCCGTTGGCTTTGTGTCGTGTATGTATGCGGGACGACAGGAAGAGAGTGGTGGAGCGATGAGTCGCAGACAGACGGGCGATAGACTGTCCTGGGGAACTGGAGGGGACACCCTCGAGAAGCGAAGGGCATGTACGGTAAAACGGAGGGCGCCGCTGAGGAAAGAACTTATAGAAGCCGAAGAGAGAAGGAGAAGACGGGCGGCTCGAGTTGACGTACACAAAAGCCGTCACCGGCCGGAGGCGGCGGCCACCCCACCGACCGATAGATGGATGGACGGACGGATGCCGTGGCGTGGCACATCGATATATTCAAATGTGCGGGCGCGCGCCGGGACACAACGCCCTCTGAGGTCTCGTGCTTCATGCACACACTCTGGGAACCGACGCGTCGATCGATCAATATACTTCTGATGCAGCCGCCAGCGTCGTGGAAAAGAGACGAGTCGTGCAACACCAGGCCGTCACTGCCTCACGACTGATATGATAACAGACACTCTTGTCGTCGGTTCTCCTCGTCGATGACTACTTCTAGAAGACGAACATCCCCAGTGAACGATGGCCTCCGACAGTCGGCGACGGTCTTTTCTCGAAGCGGAGCACATCGGAGGCGGTGGAGCGCTCCATTTGTCAAGTGTCTTTGTGGAGAATACACAGAAAGCAGGAAAGTGCTCTCTCGGTGTGCGCGGCCGAGTGAGCCGGTGTGTGCTCCTTCCATTCCCGCGCGAGAAGCAAAGAGAGAGTCAACTTCTTCTCCCGACGCTTCTTCTTCTAGCAGTCGGTGAGGAGAGCAAAATAAACATTCTCCGTCTTCTTCTTCTCCTTCTTCATCTTCTTTCTGCATTCTTCGATGAGATTCTCGGCCGATCGACTTGGGGGGAACGTTGAGTATACAGAAGGATAGGGCCGAGAGGAGGTCGCGCAACATACAGACATACGGTCGAAGAATGAGAAGGCGACGGACGGACGGACGGAGGACGACGAAAGAGTGGGAGGGGGGGACAAAAAAAGGAAAAGGACGACGACGACGACGATGAAGGAAGAAAGTCAGTCAGCGAGATGGCGATACTCGTCATGTTGCGGTGAAGGTTGTTACTAGGCATCCATTTCATAATGAAATTGAAAAGACCCAAAAGTTTCTGCCCTCTAGAAGTGCATTCCACTTCTACCGTAACCCAACTTTTCTGTTCCAATTGAAACCGAATGCCTTGCAGTTAATAGCTAAAATAGAATGAATTACGGTAGATGTTTAGAAGTTTAAAGCGTGCGAATGAGTAGAAGAAAATGGAGAAGACGTCAGTTGTCTGCTTCCCGCTAATCGCCCGCTATTCAGGGGATTCTCTCTTCTATTGCTGAGGAAATTCATAGAATCTTCGTGAGCCCTTCGAACGAAAACATATTATGATCCTCATCTAATGATAAAGATTCAGAAGACCGACGAAGTGGTGTGGGAGAAAAGGAGAAGCACCCCAGAAGGGGGATTAGATGGGAGAGAAGACTACAGAGTAGACGGCGCATCCCCCCGGAGACACTCGCACGCCGCTCTCTTCGCCTTCGCCGCCAAGAAGAAGAAGAAGAAGAAGAAGAAGATGCTCAACGCAGATTCTGGAGCACAAGGGGGCTCCAAAACGACCCGCTCCGCTCCACTCTTCTCCTCTTTGTTGACAACATTCTGGTGGTGTCTCCGGGGCAGACAAAGAGACATTAAACTGGAGGAGAGCGAGCGCCGTCCGTCAGGGTCTGAGAAGGCTGGATGGATGACGAAGAGGAAGATGTGAAATGAATCGGAAGCGACACGGCAACGCCATCCAACGTGGCCCCAATATATTGAGCGAAGTGAGTGAGAGCACCACACGGCTGCTGGCTGCTGCTGACAGTGACACATAAAGGTGAATAAACAGATGGAAGAGCGGCGAGAAGAGGAGAACGACGGACGGGACGGCGGGCCGACTGAGGGAGTTGTGCGGCTGATTCCGACCGCTGCTCCGCCACCGCCGCCGCTGGACGCAAACAACGGTGGTGCACGAGCTCACGGAGCTGTTCTCGCGTTAGTCGAGGCTCGAGCGAGAAGTGGTCTGTGAAGGAGGTCACCTCATCAACATCATCATCCACGTCGCCATCTACTTCTTCTGCCTCGCTGTCTACGGACCGACTTTATACATGGGACTTTCGGTTTTTTCAAGTTATCTCCAGAAATCGAGCATAGGGACCTCTGATTTTTTGATAAGAGTTCAATTTTACTGTGCTCTTCAAAATGAGCCAGGTTAGAGGTAAATGTAAGGTTTCTGTGAGAAGTTACAGCTTCTCACTTTCCTCCGTATGCTTTGCCGGCCAGTGACTGTCATCTTGACACCGACAGGGCGCGCTTCGTCTGTCTCCAGTGTCAAGATGGACGTCGTCGTCGAGGGGCGAATACAGGAGGGAATGGAGGAGACCGGCACGGCGTACAGACACTCTCCAACACATATACACTGCATCTATGGGGTGAGGGCGGTATAGGGAGAGAGAGTGCGTCAAGCCGAGAGATGATGTACATTGACGGACAAAAAGACAATGCATGTGGCGACCCTACAGGAGGTTTCTGTTTCTGTTCCCCAATTCTCAGGAAGCCCCGTAGACACAACATCTTCATAGAATCAGACGACGGATGAGAAGGAGAGGGGACGAGACCTCCAGCTCAAGCAGTATTAGAAGCAGATTATGGGGACGGAGTTTTCCTTTCCAGATCCTTTCTCTTCGTTCTCCGTTTTCAGAAAATCAAATACTCCGCGAAGGATTGTCTTCAGAAGAGCGACTGACGGACGGCGGCTAGAAGTGAAATTCGATAGGTTCAGAATCCTCCATCGCCATGCTGCTGGTGCCTGCTTGCCAGCCACCAAAGAAGCCATCTGGCGCAGAGACGACGGCCTTGCACATCAAAATGACGTGGCACGGGACACAGATGACGACGGCCTGTGTGTCACCGGTGCTCCGGAATGGTCGGTCACTCCTGATAAGCGACGTCTGCTGCAGTGGAGACTCAGATAAGCCGAGCACGCATCCTTCCTGTCGCTCTCGAGCCTTCTTCCAAGACGGAGCTCCTCGTTTTCTTGTCACGTTTTGTTTGAATCAAACATCTTCGGAAAGAGAAAAGGTAATTGGAACTGTTGGTTGGTCGGAGAGCGTCGGTAAACGAGGCGGTCGAGGCGAACGGAACGCGCTTCGTCAGGGTCACAAGCAATGTTTGCTCACAACTTCTAAACGGAAAAGAGAGAGAGAGAGAGTGGAGGTGTGCGTTTGTTATCACAAACACTTACTTCCAAAGTTAATTCCCAGTTCATTGGGATGCGGAAGAGACGAAAGACAGGAGGGGAAAAGTAGGAATAGTATGTATGACGTGGCATTTCATGAATCACTCGCTCTTCTCTTTCTCTCTCCGCACCCCCCGAAAAAGCACCGGAGCGTCTCTCTTTTCTTCGAGGAGTGTTATCAGAAAACGATGAAGAAGAAGAAGAAAAAGAAGAAGAAGAAGAAGAAGGAGAGGGGGAGCGGCGGTGGTGGTGACGAAAAGGAGAATCTCCGGCCGGCCTGATTGATTGGCCATTTCGGCCGCCGTCATGTGAGAAGGAGGAAAAGGAGCGGTCGGTTCAGCTCCAGCCACGAAGAAGAACAAGAGATGTATACGGTGGTGAGGCAAGAGCGCACTGGCTCAAGAGATCAGGTGAATGGGGAAGATTTCGCGGAGGCACTTCCCCTCCACTCAGCGGACGAAGAAGAAGGAGAAGGAGAAGAAGAAGAAGAAGAAGAAGAAGCTCTCTGGTTGCTATGCGGAGAAAAGAGGAAGAAGCACAGCGGCTCCTCTTCTCATAAACACATCGCCTCCAGAAAGCGTCCGTCCTCCGGGGGGAGAAGAAGAAGAAGAAGAAGAAGAAGAAGCGTCAGCAGCCGGTTTACAACACGAAGCAGGAAGACGAAAAGGCGGGGACGCAGCGGGCTCCTGAGCCGCGAAGTGGGCTCTCGTTCCTGCCAGAAGAAGAGGATGAGATGACACGCGGGTAAATACGATGAGGGGAAAATGAGGAGAAGACTCGTGTTCGTTCCGCTACAATTGTACAAGGATAGCCATTCCTCACGTGGACATAATTATCCTATTCGCTCCTTCCTTAAAAATTCTTCTAAGGCAGTGATTATATCTTAACCCTCACAATATTTAACTCTTTTGTATAATCGTATTGTATCAGTGGTCTTCGCCCTTCGATAAATGAATTAATTGAAATTGAAATTGGATCGGATCTACGACAACATTGAGAGCACGTTCAAGTTCTGACTTCAGAGTACAGTTGGAGTCTAGAAAACGAGAATCCCAAATCGGACGGATTATAGATGAGGAGTAACTAATTGGGATTCGTGAAGTGTGACGCAGAAAAGAATGTCTGGAGGAATCTTGGACTTTGAACATTTCTGATAAGAGATACGGCAACGGAAAGAGTTTGGGAATCTGGAATTGTGTGCAAACAAAAAGAAGCGAGCTTTTTGTGATCAGAAAATAGAAGATGCTACAGTAATCCTCAGAATCTCTCAAAATGAGTGGAGGCAAGATCGATTAGAAAGGTCTCGTGAGTTCCTGGAAGTGCGCCCCTCCCCCAAACGATGACTCCATCCTCTTTCCTCTAAATGACGAGTGTGTAGTTGAGAAGGCGAAAAAGAGCTCCAGAATTCGAAAAGCCGCCGTCTTCTCCTCCTCCTCCGCCGTCTTCTTTTGCCCCTTCCTCTTCTTTTTCTCCTTTTCCTCCCATTTCTAATTTATTCACTCTCAGCTATGGGGCTCCACCGCTGACCGACTTCAGAAGACTTTTGAAGAGAAAAGGAAAGAAGGGCTTCGAGTATGTAATGGGTCGGCTCTTCGTTTGCCTGCTCCGAAAGAAGGAGAAGAAGCCAGACGAGGTGCGCGCCCGAAGGCCGAACCATTCATGAATTCAGTCTTCCGTCCTCCTGGGCCCTCGCTCGCTTTGCTATTCATCTTGATTACTCATTCATCCGTGTTTTGCCCCCGCCCCACTCTCCCTTTTCAGTCGCTTCTCCAGAATCCACGTTTCCATGGAGACTTGGCAGAGAAGCGGAAAGAGGATGGCACCGCGCAGAGCTCACGTAAGGATTTATTAAAGAGGCAAAGAGAGAGAGAGAGGAGGATGTCAAGGATGTACAAACAATTTGGGGAGAAGAAATAAATAGGAGGCAGACAAAAACAAGGGATTCTAGACGACGGATGACGTTCCGTTCTTCCCGCTGTCCTGCAGGGACATCATTGCCACGTCATCGTAGGTGCAACAGATTTTGGCTTTTCCGTTCTTGGTCCGGTGGCAGATTTCGTTGAGTCCACGACAGTTGTCATCAGTGCAAAGTTCTCCGGTCTCCACGTAATCTTTCGGACATCCTGGACAAACAAAAGTTATAATGCTATCATTTCAGATCGGATTACTCACTGTTCGTTCCTTTGCAGCACACATGAGTGTTCGGATCGCACATGTGTCCCATGCTGCAGTCGCTAGATCTCTCGCATCTGATCAACTGGCCCGACTTGTCGATGGACGGCTCTCCTTTTAATCCGATCGAGCACATGATCCGTTTGCACTGTCCGTCCGCGTAACTGAATCCTGCCGGGCACGAGCAAATGCTCCGCACGCATTCCATTTTAGATACTTCCGCGTACTCTTCGGCGACGTCCGGACTCTTCGAATAGACACATTGGGCAGAGAGATGACAGCTGTCCCCGTAGTAAGCCATCGAATGGCACTGGCCCGCGTGGTAGATATCCTCGAGGGAAACGCAAGGTTTTGGACAACAGATCTGTAATTATGAAGCCATTCAAAAAGGGAGAAAATAGAAGATGCTCACTGTTTTATCCGTGGAAATGGAGTCTCTGTGGCAATAGTAATCGACGGGGCACCTGCTGCAACCGTAATCCGGAGCAGTGCTCGACTCGTGCGGCTCGCCAACAGGACACGTGGGACGGATTTCCGACGGGGAAGGACAGCAGAAGCCTTGGTAGTATCCTGGTTTGTTGGCATCATCAAACACGGGCACACAGTAATGCTCTTCCGGACAGTCGTCCCTTTCGTTTCCAAAGTCAGAAAGAGTGATGTTTTCGACTCCTTTCATGAGTCTTTCGAACTCTTCATCGTTGATATCACTAGAGTTTCCAGACTTCTTAAGGCTTCGGAAACTGGAAACACTGGTGAGAAGTGTGTTTTTTAGAGAGCAAGTGACCAATTTATCGTCTCGTTTCAATGGAGCCACTTTATTCACACATCGGTACTCTGGAAGATTAAAACTGAGGTAGTACACAACGAGCTCTGATTGGATAATATGACTTTCCTGATATGATTTTCCCTTTTATCTTTCTGCCCTTTCTCTCGCTAATCCGTTCCACTTCTCGAACACTCACCGATGGGCTCACAGCCGCCGTCTCCGTTTCTCTTGAATCCCCTCTTGCACCGACATCCGCCCGATGAGCACTCCGAGAACGCCGCCGAGCACTCCATATCCGTTTTGCACTTCTCCTTCAGCCGTCTTCTCACCCGCTGACACGTCTTTCCGTCCGCAGCCGGAGTGTATCCGAAGTCGGTGGCACACTCACACATGCAATTGCCACGTGTCCCGCAAATGCAGGCGGCTCCGCCCGAGCATCCGGTGCGCGGAGAGCACGTTTGTCCGCGCCACGGACGCTCGTTTTCAACGATGGCCGGGGGTGGAGTGGCGACGGGGTACTCGACTCCGGGCACACAACAGAAGCCTGTGGTGGTCTCGCAGAAGCCGTTCTCCGGGCACGGCATGACTCGGCCTTGCTTGAACTGGCACATTATTGGCTTTCCGGTGATGAAGTTCACCATTGTTTTCTTGGTTTTCGGACATGTTGGAAGCTCTTTAATTTTATGAAGCAGTTAAAATAGATGTTTTTAGAAGCCTTACTTGTACAACAAACGCCATGAATTGGATTGCAGACGTGTGTGGAAGGGCAGTCTTCAGTCAAATCGCAGACAGTCAGGGTTCCAGTTGGGGAAAGGACGAGGGCGCCGCCGCCGGGACAAAAGTCTTCTGGAACTAAAGAATTGAAAATGGTTTGCATAGGGGTTAAGTACCTGAAGTACCGCCTGAAATGGACTTGGCTGCGTGAGCAAGGAAGCAACCCGACTTCTGCCGGCCATTCACATTTCCGGGACGGCATTCTTCGCCCTGAACGAGGAAACTTTGAGAAAAAGTGATTGACCGACCGTACCTCTTCACACTGCAAATCATTGGAGCACGTGTCCTTCCGACACGCTCCTTCCTGACAGAACGAGCCACGTCCGCATTGCAGAGAATGAGTGCACCCCCTTCCGGCGGCCGTTCTAGCCGACACAAGGCCGGCACATCCCAGCAGAAGCACTAATAAAGTAGTGACTAGTCTTTGTGACAGCATGGCGCACAGACTGAAACCTTCTGGAGCACGCTCCCTATTGGAGCACCGCCCTTTGGCTATTGGCACACCTGGTGGTTGATTCAGCCGTCGGTTGCCGGCTATTTGGTCACTATTTCGTGTCAACAACATGTACATTTAATGCATATCATCAAGGTGTGCGGCTAAAATTGGAAACATTCGGTATTATAGTCAAGTGTACAGGCAGAAACGGAAATAGAAGAGGGATTATTAGGCGATCACACATCCACTGGAATTGCTCGGATCCTTTTCGGTCTGATAGATTTTCTCTTCGTGGACTGGGTCCAGTTTTGATTTGCTCTGTAATCATAGAATTAGAACCCAAAGTTATGGCACGACTACTCACTTTCTTTACTTTTGAAAAATCAGGCATATTAGCTTTGGAGAGATCAAAAGCATGGTAGACTGCAGTGTTCCAGAGCTCTGCCGGCGGAGGATACTTGAACGAATCCAGTTTGGCCACTCCGTACGTCGCTTCCGCATCCAGCTGCGGAATCTCATCCGGCACTTTCTGATGGTAAATGAAGCCGTTTTCTCGTTCGGCCTTCTCCAAATGTCGGTTGAGCAGCGGCTCGATGCGTCGGAAGAAGAGGTGCTGTTCTGGCTTGATGCGAGTTCCCGGTCCTGTCGCAGTGGCGTACATGGCTGCCATCTCCTTGGCCACGGAGTACTCCGCAATTCCCTGCTTACACGCTCTTACCGCATCTCCGCACTTGTCTTCGGCTAACTGCTTCTGACCAAGGAAAGCGTACGCGTAGGCCAGATAGAAATGATGTTTCAATTGGAGATACCTCCTCCATCTGGCAAACTGCTCATCCGGAAGATCGTTCAAACTTTTATCTGCTTTTGAGAATATTGAAGCAGTGACTGCGGAAAGTGATGAGATCAGTCCGTCGTCGTGCTTCATTTCGATGGCTCTTGCGACTATCACTTCTTGTGCCTCTGCGGTCGCCGTCAGAATGTATGTTTCCATGACTTTCGGGTCAAAATCAGAGCCTTCTACTTCATTCGCTCCGGAAAGTCTCGAGGACTCGTCCTTTACGTACTGGAACATTCCTCCGGCCTGTCTGAGACACTGAAGGCATTCCTTTGCATCCGACTCCTTGACTTCGTCTTTTCCGGCCATCGAGGCGGCGTGTTTCGTGAGCCACATTGCCATGCACTGGATCATGCTTAGAGCTTCGAACCAGGCATCCGAGACTTCTGTCGCTGTTTGGGTGAGCATCGAATTGCCCCATTTGAATCGGACTAGAGGGATTAGTTTGCTGTTTTTTTTGCCTGCGTCTTTGTTTTCTCTGTAAACATCAAACGTTTATCAAGGCTCTATTTATTTGAACAATTAAAACTTACAGCTCTGCGGCCGACGATTGTATTTCGATGAGGAAACCGGCGAACAGTCTGAGATAATCATTGAATTCTGTCGTTACTTCTGTCAGGTCATTCGATGCATTCTTGAACTGACTCACGAGCTTATCGCGTCGCAAACGGAGTTCTCTGCAAACGAATAATGATGTAGCGAAAATCAATAAACGTCTCTCGTGACTTGACTCACCCGCAAATTTTGGAGCAAGTATCCGTCGTGAGCACTCCTTTCAAATCGAATTTGACGAATTCTGTCGGCTTTATGGGATTTCGATGAAACCAATGAGACATTTTTGAGTAGTGCCTGAGAGAAAAACGATAAGAAACCGAGGGGAACTTGGCCGTTGGTCAATAGAATAGAGATGAATCATGCGGGAGCGTATTTCGTAACAATTCTTTCGGATGGGAATGAGAATCGATATATTCTTTGGTTAGGGAATGGAAAGGTGGAATAGAATCAAAATATAAACAGAAAAACGAGAACGAACGGGGAATCGGGAGTGGTATTGGCTTTCCGAACAAAATTGTAAACAATTAGGTGTAAATGCAAGTGTGCTCCAATGCTAAATTATTTATATTTCACTGCGAAAAGTGAGCGAACTGCTTCAAAGAGAAGAGATCGCTCAGAATCTTCTTTCCCACGTAAATATCACTGAAATTCTAAAGAAATGATATCAATTTCGTTTATCAGTTCCAGGACAAGTTTTATATGAACCAAGATAACAATTCTCGAAGATTAAAAGTAATGACGTGGCAAGTTCACAGAGTCGTCGTAGTCATAATTGTGCTCGAAATTCGGCTCACCGCTCTACTTCGGAATTGATCAAAAGTGTGAGACTTTGAGGGCGGCTCGCGAGTTTGACTCGGAGTGTTCGATTTCTGGTGAAGAACAGACATGAGAAGTCTGAAAGGGAACTGGTCTCTCGCCGTGCTCCATTCTTTCTCCTACCCGTCCAACATGATAACTGACAGCGCTGAAACTGCTCCACACAGGAACTGAAACCACTGAGCCGAGTAGAATGTGTAAACGTAGGTATTGACCATACAATCGAATGTATGCGTACAATCTTGGATTATGCATTGGGCGAACATCTTTCTTCTTCTTTTCTTCCTGCTCTCAGACACAGATTGATCCATTACTGCGTTTGAACCGATTGAAGATTTCACAATTTTCACAATGCTTGAGATATTGATGGAGAATGAGATGATAGCCATGACCAACACCAAATTAGTGACGTATTCCGAAAGAGTTCTGGAGCAGTCTGTGTCTGTGGGGCTCCAGGAGACGGTGTCCACGAAGAAAATGTAACTGCATCCATCTAGAAAGTGTCTCCTTTCTTATACTTTCAAAAAGAAAGCAATTCTCACCTATCATAGCAGGAAGAGACAGTGCAATTGCAATGGCCCACAGTACTCCAAGCAATATCTTAGTGTAGGGATAACGGTTCTGTTTGTTGAAGAAGTAAGGATAGGAAATCGCGACGGACCGATTGACGGCCAGGCATATCTGGGTAAACGGGCCAGACATTAAATAAGGCCCCCATCCGACGATCTGGCCGAAGAAGATGTTGAACCTTTGAGGCAGATAGTACGCATTTCTGACGAATGACACCATTGTTCAGTTTTGTAAAGATCGCTTACAAGAAAGAGCACGGAACTGCCCAAATCAGAAATGCGGAGGCGATGAGGACGTTTGCAACCGCTTTGTTCACACAGATTTTATGGAATCCCTCACGCTCACGATACATTCTCCTGACTACTAAACTGTTCAGAATTACCACTCCACTGCTCATCTGAAAAAGTTCAAAGATTGTATCAGGTCACTGTCCAGCACTTACCACGAGCATGATGGTAGCGGCAAAGTATCGAAACTCGAGCATACCGATGACTGGTGAAAGTTGGTTTGAAGGTTTCTGGTGGCAGTTTCCATCAGATTCCCACCATTATCTCGGTGGAAATGCCAGAGAACGTGTATGAAGGAATGAGGTGAAAAATCACAAAGTTCCATGCGAGAATGACACGGAAACGTAGAAGATTCGTGAGGAAGGAAGTGTTGTTAGCGAGCTGTACAGTGATGCATCACTGAACTTTCGCTTTTTTGAGAACAACAATAACAGAGATGATATGAAGCGAGTTTGGAGCGAACGAAACACACTCAGGCCAACCGGCCGGCAGCTTGAAGCAAGACGTCTAAAAACAAGAAGAGGGGTCCAATCGGAAAGAAAAAAGTAATTGCAGGTCTGAAAAAGGCAATTGCAGATTGGTGCCGTTGTTTTCTGTGTGGGATGAACGAAATACCCAGTGCGCTTTATGGACAAAACCATCAACAACAATCGAGATCACAGCAATGCAAATAAGTACAGTAATTACAGTAATCTACACAATTTGATCGCTTCCGGATCCTTCTCAATTCTGGCAGTTACACGGCATCGGATAGCAGCGGCAGATCAACTTCAGTGGAAGAGCCATCGAGAAGACGGACCACTGATTGCATGGTCGGATGGCCGGGGGTTCAAACGGCTTCGCTGCCATTATAGGGACTTGGAGTTTGAGTTGCGGGGGCGGAGAGTGCTGGAAAAGTACTGGTTACGCTTGACTTCATAATACTCAATACCTGTTCCGGTGGCGACAGTTCCTCTTTCTTGTACGCCGACTCTTTTCTCATTGGCAACTCCACTTGCGGCACTAGAACGGGAGGAGCCGGGATCGGAGGAGACTGAGACGTTTTGGAGACAATCATCGTTGCAGTTGCTGGAGGATTAGGAGGAGGAGCCGGGGAAGCCATCATTTTCATGGCGGGAGGAACGAGTGTCGGCGCCGAAGGGCCCAATAAATGAAAGAACGGATTCTGCTGCTGACGGACGACGCCGTTTTCTTTTAAAAGGACGTACGGATGCTTGAGGTATTCGTGGAGAATATCATCAGTCACTTTTCCGCCGTGGGCCGATGATATGTAACTGAGAAGTTTGCGTTGTTTAGATTCCAAGTCAAAAATGTAGTCTTCAGTCGCTTGCAGATTCAGATTCTTCGGCGTCAACGATGGCGGATGATTAGGAGGAACGTGAGGTGCCACGATAGGCTCCATTTTTCTCAGAATTGGCGGAACTGGCGGCTCTAGTCTTTTTGGAGGTGTGGACGGAGCTGCAGGAACCGGGGACCTCTTTGTTACTTGTGGAGTGAGTGTTGGAGGAGGAGCAGAAGGTACTGAAGGTGGTGCTGGTGGAGCCGTGATGACCGAGTGTGGAACAGAACTTGGAATCGGAGCCTTGGGGGCTGTCCGAGGCAGGGTGAGCGTCTGAGTTGGCGTATGAGCATTGGGGACCGGAGTCTGCGCGGAAAGATTGATGAGCTTCGACATGCTCTGCAGCATCTCCTGCTGCTTGTGAATGTTGCTCTGCATGATGTGAGTGTCATTATGATGTGGGGAAGTGATCGGATGCTTGCTTGAGTTCATAGACTTCTTCATGCTTGTATCGATTTGCTCGTATTGTTGCTGAAACAATGTGAGTACTGAATTTTGTTTATAACTATCTCTGACGCATCTTCTACCGTAATGTAGTTCTGCACCAGCTTCAGTTGGCACGAGGCCAAACTGATAAGTGTGATGACGATGATCACATCACACTATCTATTACCAGCAACACACACACACACACACCCATCGAGAGAGGTATGCAAACCCGTCTGGGTCGGTGAGTGTGCTCCGATCAATGATAACCGAACACACAGTTTCGCCGACACTTCTGCCCGACGCGATGACATCTTTCTCGGTTGTGTACGGTGTCACCTCGTGCGTTAGCATGTTTCACTTTTTTTGCGAAATTCATTGATAATGTCGAAAGGAGTCATGTGATAAGGCAAGGTAAGATTTCCGGAACTCACCCGCAACCATTGAAGTCTTGCGATCATGTCGTCGAGAAGTGGGACTCTCTGCACTGGATCCGTCGTGTTGATCGCGTGCAAAACGTTGAGGGTTATTATGTCAGCCAGTCCGATTGACTGATCTGTAACATCGTATTCAGTAGAGGCATGGAGAGAAAACCGAATACCTATGGCTGAAACCTTTGAATTGGGCCCATCGGAACTCATGGAAATGAATCGTTTCCTGGTGACAACTTCCATTTCTGAAACGAAAAAAGAACATTGATAACTGAACGAGTCAAGACAAAAAAAAAGGTGAGAATGAAATGACTGCGGTATGTACAAAATGTGCATGACGATGATGGTGTTGGGTTTGATTGACTGATGAAACATGATAAGAGATATCAGTACGTGTAGCCCTGATAGCTCCAGAGAGGCCTTGCTGATAAGAGAAACCGAAGTTGCTGTCAACATTTGGCCCTTATCAGTTTGGCAACGGAAAGCATGAAAGACAGGGAACATTGTGATTAAACTTGTGTTTGTGGACACCAGATTGAAGTGTACGTACTACAGTTTATTTCAGGATTTATGCAAGAGCAGTGTGACGTGGCACGTGATTTTAGAAAAGTGCACAAGTCCTATTATCAGTTGTAGTAATTGAATGACTTTAAAGTAGGGAAATGTATGTACAACATATTATTCGCAACAAACAGAACATTGTCCCCCATACACAAGTTCTCCTTATCACTTTGTTTTTATTGAAAGCATAAACTTACAGTATTTGTCCCTAACAGGAAAATAAGAGAGAGAGAAAGAGAGAGAGAGAGAGAATGAAAGCAGAAAACAAGTTAATTCTCTTTCATTCTCTCCAGGAGCTCTGTGTGCAATTGAGATGAAGAGACCGTCGATAAAAAATGTATGAGGCGCGGTGGGGCGAATTGATACATAAAATATGAGTGTGCGTGCATTTAGAATGAATCGAATTTCATTGGCGTCTCTGTTTTTTTGAGTGTCTCCGGGAAAAGTAATAATGCATCAAATATTTATAAGGGCGCAGCGGCAACAGAAATTATTCGTTGGGCAGGAAAGGGTTATGGTGGCCTTGTGGACGAGATGTTTCACCTCATCAAATATTCTTTCGAAGCACTTTATTTCAAATTGGTGCCGCTCACATGCTCGGTTTCAGTATGAACGTCGTGGAAACTTTTTCGGAGTTGTTCGGTTTCTGATGGAGAAGTGACATAATCAGCCTGCAAATTCACGCACGTTCAGGAGAAGAACAACTTGAAAAGTATTGCTCACCCATCGATCAAAATGATAAAGAGCCCCGAGACTGCGCAAAGTATTCATACAATCCTGAATGACCGTCTGCACGAACATCCTCCACCGTCTCTTTTTTCAAGCCCTGAGCTCATGGCCATCTTTAATTTTTTGATGATACTTGCGATGTTGATCGAGAATGTCGTGAGAGCCAGACGGAAGACACAAAGATATCGGTGAATGTTTTGGAGCACGGGCAATTGCATCCGCATAGAATATGTAACTGCAACCATCTGAAATGTATTCCTTCTTTCTCCCGCTAATCACGACGAGAACGTTGAGAATCAGGCCTGTTATACTCTTCCTAAAATTAGATTTCTCCTGAAAAACACCCGGCCAAAGGTATATTCGTCTCTTATCAGAAAATGAAGAAAAAAGTGGAAAATAGCTGTGGCCAAAGACGAAATTCGCTTCGCTGGGCACCTTTCCTCCCGTCTTCTTCATCTCATTTCCACGTTATTTCTCCAAAAATGTTGATGCTGGTGATCTGGCTCAATTATGGCTCAACCTTCTCTATTCTCCTCTTTCTTCGCTTTCTGAACAATAAAGAATTCAACTATTCGTTCTACAGAATCTTCTTGCAGTGCGATATGACTACGAACTGGCAGTGTCGCAATAATCGGTTGAATGTTTACTTCCGTTTTCACGTTTCGTAAATAAAGTTACACTCTCTGATTTGCGCATCACATCGATCGATCCACGTGGAAACAGGCTCATGCCCGACCTGCTTTTCATTTTCGACTTCACGACAAATTTCATTCAGAACACGGTAACTCTATCGACAGGAGTGAGATTAGAGGCGGTGATTGATATTCCCTTCACCGGAGGGACAGTAGCTTGCTTCCAGAACACGAACACTTTCAGGTATTCGGTACGAATCACTCGATTCGTGCAAACGATGGTCAAACTGTTGAAGGAAACCAAAAAGAAGAGAAACATCCGACTCTGGAAGAGAACAACTCGTTTTACTTGCCATGTCCATCTTACCAGCTCATTTGTGAACTGTGATGCTCCGGTAAACTGGAAAATCAGGTCGAGATTG
This sequence comes from Caenorhabditis sp. 36 PRJEB53466, assembly GCA_946814055.1. NCBI lineage: Eukaryota > Metazoa > Nematoda > Chromadorea > Rhabditida > Rhabditidae > Caenorhabditis > Caenorhabditis sp. 36 PRJEB53466. The sequence continues at coordinate 3,014,703 of CAMPFS010000005.1, read as the reverse complement.
AAAAATGCAACGAGAAGATCTGGGAAGATGTGGAAGAAAGTAACGAGGAGAAGGCTCTGAATCAAATGGATATCGTTTGAAATCCTGTGTCCCTCACTTTGTCATAGTTTATTTTGTACTTTCTCAGACGATAAACTGTGCAGGAAGTGCTCAGAATGCCAGTCAAAGCATCGGAAAGCATGATGGCGATTATGATGGTTCGGTGTAGATTGAACGAGCCCCAACCTTAGAATGTGTTCTGTTCGTACCGAAGGATACCTCTGTGCCTACCGGACTTTTCGTACTGAGCGTTGAGACTAAAGTCCAAGTACAAGTAGATAAACATGAGAACACCGCCAGGAAGAGTGGCGACGAAGGAAACGAAGAATATGAGAATGAAGTAGAGCTTGATGTAATGATGGTCAAAGTACTGAAAGAAGAAAGTTGCTCATTCGGTATTTCATGTCACTTACCGTATTGTACCAGACACACGTGGCACAGAATCTGTTGATGGCGAGAAGGGTGTTTGAGAGAAGATTGAAAAAAACTCCGAAGTAGGTGACAACGACGAAAAAGACGAAAAACACTTGCGGCAGGGAGTTTGTGAAGTTCAACAGTTCGCAAGTGAGCATAGCACAACAGTAAATCACATCGGAAAGGCCCACGAGGAAAAAGATGAAGTAGTAGCCGTTGGAATCGCGCAGTTTGCGGATGACTCGAAGCACGAAAATGTAGTGAATGGTGACGGGAACGCAGAAAAGAAGGTAGATTGGATCGAAGAGTCGCCAGGTTTCAAAGTGGAACTGATTGTTCGGACCTTTTGTCGTCTTCATGTTCTGTTGAAAAGAAGGGAAATTGGGTTTGTTGCTAGGCGAGTCCGGGGGCCCATACATCTCAGAGTAACCTATTATTAATTCGGTCGTTTCTCGTTTTCCATTTCAGTGTGATCAAAAGTCATTGCGAAAGAGTTCGCTGGGTTTTGACGTGAGTTGGTTCAGCGACAATGTTTGAGAATGTCAGTAAGATACCCGATTCCATTATAATTCATTTCTCAATATCGGCATTCATAAAACAAACTTACGACGAAAGGGGAAGCCGTTCCGGTTGACGCATCATGAGTGCTGAACAATTGTAAGTTCCGCGAATACATTCTAACCCACGGAAGCTCTCCAGAAATCTGTCTCGTGAGAGAAGACGCGCTTTTCGTGCTGGAAAATTTCCGGAAGATCTGATTACGAAGGATATGATCAAAGAGATCGTTCACCAGATCGAGTGTCCGCCCGGAACTCCGAACTACAAAGAGTTCAAAGTGACGGAGGGAATGCTGCTGACGAATGTGCCGAAGAACATGTCGCCGCCCATCGAGTACTGCGACCACCTCGTCAAGATCAACGACGTGGAGATCACTTCGAAGAAGATTATGCAAGTGACAATCTACAGACTCGCAAAGGCCAACAAAGAACACACCGTAGGCGGACTGACAGAATAACAGTTTCGGAAGGGATTGGTTTCAGCTCAAGTTCACAGTACGTCGTGTCATTTGCATGGAAAAGATCATCGAAGACAGGAACATTCCTCCGAATGCTTCGATCCGAAAGAAGTACGATAAGAACGGCAAACCCAATTCAGGCTACTATTATTACAAGATTGTGCTCGTCTACTTTCCTCGCAGTAAACTTGGCATCAATGTGAAGTCGTACGGCAATGTGGTAAGCTTCGAGGAACGTGTCCAGTGACAAGAGCTGGCTTTTCAGGTGTACGTGGAGTCGACGGACAACTCGTGGGGCTCCACGACTCGCCGCTTCCTTTACCTGGGAGACGCCATTCTCAAAATCGACGACACCGAAGTCAGCAACCTGTTTCACGTCCAAACGGCTCTTCGTAATGGACTTCAGCAGAGAGGAGTTGTGCGTTCAGCCTCCAGTCTTTGTTATATTACACATCTTCTTGTTTCAGGTGACTATGATTGTCGAGCGAGCTTGCGAACAAGGAGCCAACAACTACGTTCGCTCGGTTCTCAACTTCCAGAAGAATGCGGATCCGCAGATCCCGCAAGATGCGATTCTCACTTGCAAGTAAGTACTCTCGACTTTCGATTCTATTCCGCCTTTTCCTACAATTGAAAATCACAGAGAACGTCTGGAGTACTTGAACAAAAACGGGTTTGGGCCGGAGCCGAAGTCAATTTATAGAGGAGAGCGAAAGTACGACCCAGATGCGAGAATCTCTCTCGAATTCAAACTCGGAGAGAAGAAGCCGACGCCGAAGAACGTAATTGCGAAGAAGATTCCGGCAGAACACTTGAACCCGACGTCTATGATAGACTGCCCATCCTACTTGAAAGAACCAAAAAAGGATTAAACGATTAGTTGGAAGCTTCAAAAATATTTTATTTCACATTTGATAACAGAAAGAAAGACATGGGAACATCGCACAGATTAGTGGAACAAAAAATAATTGAATCGCCGTGTCTACCTCGTCAGGATCAAATTCAGAATCATGAAAACGTGGAGGGGAAGGAAAATGTACAACGAGATCGGGAGCGGAAGCGAACTTGATAAAGTGAATGCATCAGCAAAACGGGGCGGAAGAAGCAGTGATTGAGACTTTTTTCACGATCGGAATCTCTTTTTCTGAAAACGAAATGAGCAAATGTTGGCGATTCGGAGATCGTGCAAAACCGGCCAGTAAACAGGCATTACCAGTAGTCATTCTCGTACTCACTCTCCGGAGATCTGCTCGTTTTGCTCCTTCCGTGATCCGATGATCTCCTCCGATGATGTTTTTCTTTGTAGAAGACGGCCACCTCGTCGTACTGATCCCCACTGTCCACACTTCGGTTCTTTTTCAGAGAAGGCCGACGAGCAGTTGAAGGCGTATTTTGCGTTTCTCTAAAGTTGGAAAAGGGAGTTCAGTAGTGCCACCTCAATTTACCTGGAACTCTCACTCGGTTTCAACTTTACATGTCTCTTCGGCATACTCGGCGAATCCTTGGATTCTACCCGATACAGATGCTCTTTGTGATGATGCTCTTTCGTGGACGACATCCTCCGCAGATCCTCCTCGATTCGACTCGTTCCTTCGGATGCCGTTTTCTTCACCGATCTCGGTTTGTGTTCTTTCTTCGGCGATTCAGATGCACCTCGATTCACTCGATGCGATGAGTTCGAATTGGTCGACCCCCTCCTTTCCTCTGATCTCGATGCACTTCGGTTCAACTTTTGCGTGGTCTTTGAAGGCGACGGCTCCTTGATCTCATCCTCTGGAATCGGGCTGAGCGGAGGAGTCTCTACGGACTCGATTCTAAACCAGCAAACTTCACGTTTTTCCATTTCAATGTTTACTTACCTCGCCAGCTCGACCGTTTCCTTCTTCACACTCACCACTCCCGCTTCGACATCCGTGTTCCACTGAACATGAAATCCTTTGTTCTTCACCTCCTTCTTTGGACGATCGTACTGCCCCGTGTACTGTTGGAAGCCTCCGCCCCAACTCGTCGTTCTCCACAGCCCGTTTTCTTTCGCAATTCGAACACGCTCACTGCACCGTTCGAATGCTGATTCACGGCGTCGTCGGGTCTCTTCGATGTCCTGAAACTTGACGCCAGATTCTACGAATTCTCGCTTCAGTCGCATGCTCAATGACTAGTCTGGAGAAACGGGAAAAACAAGTCGAAGCGTGTGAGATCAAATGGAGGCGATAGCGAGAGAACTCACGGCCAAGTATAAGCTACATCGGATCACCGAGGAAAACAAATAGCTTTGTAATGCGGCGAGCACTAGTAGCAAAGTGGCCAGCCACATACGCTCGAACATCGATTGGATCTGAAAGAAACGAGTGGCCAATGGAACAGACGGAAGAAAATTACCATAAACGGCCTGTGATGGACTACAAGATCTCCATAGAAGTAGGAGAATGCGTAGAGTACAAAATATCCGATGGAGAAGAGAAGGAAGAAGGCCTGGACAACGATATGGGGGAGGATGAGGCAGGAGGTGTCACTGGCCACTCCGAAGAACAGACAAAGGACTGAGAAGAGGATCAAGATCATCATGAGGATGACGACGTAGTCGAAGATGAGTGTCACGTTGAAGTGGTTGAACTGGAAGATCAGACAGTCGCGGAAGATGCTGTAAAAATCATAGTTTTTCATTCCTTTTCAAGTTTTCTTCTATTCACTTTTTGTCGCAGGACGAGGAGTGCTGATTCTTCCACACAACCTGCTGCGCAGCTCCGATGAGCACCGCGACTGCGATCGTTGCCTCGATGACGCCAAGGAACGCGGCTCCTGAATTGCTATTGTACAGTGGGGGGCTGTGTAATAACGGAACGGACGGAGACGGACAGGTGATGCGTTCAATTAGTTAGTTAGCCTATGTGTGACAGACGGACGGATGGAGAAGAGTGCGAACCGAGTGCAGATGAACTTTCCAATTGAACTAGATTCGGATGATTTATCGATTTCCCCCTTCGTTGTTGTTTTTTGAAATGTCTAGGATCTCAAGGTTCACTGACCAAAGTCTACGTTTCAAAGGATTTGGTGTACACTACACAACGTTTTCTGAACATTTCGGAGCGAAAAAACTAGAAGCTCAAAGTACCCTCGTAAAGTTTTATGAACAGAACACCTGGACCCTGATGGCTCTACCGTTAACGAACCTATAAACCACTCGCAGACAATTGGTTCCTAGTGTTTTAAAACTGACAAGCAGCAGCTCTTTACCTAGAATATCTGATAGCATGGGAACCTTTGAACTCCTCAACTTGTCATGTTTCAAATCTCTTCTCGCTTTCTTTCTTTTTGCCTAATGACTCACCTAGTTTGATGTGACACAAGTTGCAGCACGTTCTGTTATAATTCTTTTGTCTCGCGGCTACATCTCGAGCCACTTCTGCTGCATTCGCCGGCTTCGTCGGGTTCACCGATCCGTGTCGTTCCACCATTCTTTCAGGGAATTCAGAATTCTTTTCAGAAGCACCTTTTCCCTTCTCGATTTGTCACATTTGAGGAATGCACTGAAACGCACGGAGATTAGAAGGTTACGAGCAAAGAAAAACGAGAGGAGATGAATGAAAAATTGAAATCCAGACAAGTCTCTTATCACATAATCAACTCGATATCGAGCCGGAGTCGGGTTGGAGCTGGGCACCCTGGGGCTTGCTCTGAGATGTTACGTCGTCTGGAGACTCTCGCAATCACACACTTTCTTCTCAGGAACCCGATGACAAAGAGGAGGGCTCGTCGACACATGTGACAAACGGTGGCGGCGGTAGAGAAGAGCGAAAAGTAGGTGAGAAGGGAGAAAGAGAAAGCGGGAGAAGAGGGAATATGATCAAGGCTGAACACACGGAGACAAGTTTATCCCTCTATTAGCAGGCGAGGTCTCGTCTGAGAGCACAAGAGAGGCAGGGCTCTTCGCAATCAAAATGATGTTTTATTGCCTACTGCCACCGGGAGAGAGAGAGAGAGAAAGAGAGAGAGAGAGAGGGACCAGGGACTGGTAGTGACATGACATCTTTTGAGTTGTCAGGTCGACTCACAACTGAGTCAATCGGAAGAGATCAGATCGGGTTCTTCCCGAAACACACTTGTACATCCTTTATTAACTTTAATTTTAAATACAGTGCAACAAGAATTGTATCATAATCATAGGCATCTATCACTAGGTTTCTATTGAAGGAGATGAGACCATTGATGATCTTTGCTGCTGAAAATAGGCACAGACTGGAAAGCTTTTATTCGGATCAACTCACTTCTTCAGGTCTTTCAAAGTAACTTCGATTCCCTTCTTGAAGATTTCCGCGAATTGGACTGGAGCGGAGGTCGGACCTCCAGACGCCACGGCGATAACTTTGTCTTTCCTGAAATTACACAATGTACACATTTATATTTTGACGTTCTTACTTCAAAAAGTATCTGGTGAAACTTCCAGTTTCCGGGTCTCCATTGGTGTATTCCTTTGTGGATCCTTGACTGCATCCTGAGAACTTCAGGCCAAAGGCGAAGAAGAAAACTGTCCAGAAGTAAGGGACTATCGGACCAGGTTGTGGTTTTCCGACAATTGTGTAGCCGAGATATTGACCTGAATACTATTCTTGTAGTCTTCGGAGCAGTGGAAAAGGCTAACCGTGAGTCTGAGCAGTCTGGAAGTGCTGAATGTTGATGCTCTCGATGCCCCAAAGTGGAAGAGGGGCTGTGACGACGTCTCCGATTGCGAAGATGTAGGTGATGTTCGTTCTGAACTTCTCATCGACTTCAATGAATCCTCGTTCGTCCAAAGCAACTCCAGAGTCTTTCAAGAATTCCGTGGCCGGAACGACTCCGATTCCACAAATCAAAACGTCCACATCCAATTCATTTCCATTCGCAAGTATCACTTTTTCTACATCTCCCTCCGAATTGCCACGTAGAGCCACTACACTTGTGGCCAGCTCGAACTTGACGCCCTTCTCCTCGAACTTCAGACGGATTCCCTTTCCGATGTCGGCTCCGAACACCGGAAGAGGCTCGGCCGAGTTGGAAATGACGGTGACGGAAGCGGCATTCGCGGCCAGGGAAGACGCAATTTCCATTCCGATGAACGAGGAACCGACGCAGACGACGTGCTTTCCGGCGTGCGCGTTAGCCACCGCGTTGGCTTCTTCCACTTTACGCACGTAAAATATGTTCTGAAGACATCCGTGGTTTTCTGTAAGCACAAGAAGTACTAACCTTGAGATCGGCTCCAGGGACTTGCAATTTCCTGACATTCCCTCCGGTGGCAATGATCAACTTCGAATACACAATCGTTTCCCCGTTCGACAGACTAACTTCTCTTCTGTTCGGTTTCACCCCAGTCACCGAAGTCTTCAAAAGGAACGTCACATTTCTCTCCTCATAGAATGCGTCGTCCTTTCGCAAACGAATATCTTCGCCGGTAGCCGCAGGATTCTTCGAAAGGAGCACTCTGTCGTAGGGAGGGAACGATTCCTCGGAGATGACTAGAATGGGAGTGACCAATCCATTCAGTCTGGAGTGCTCGATGAACGTAGCAGCAGCCACTCCGCCCCCGATGATCACGACCGGACGGTCCTCGCACTTTTTCAGAGTCGGAAGATGACGGACTCGCCGGTCGGAGCCCAACTTTTTCTTTGTCGTCTTGATGTAAATGTTGCCTTCTTTCTCGTAAACCTGGAAAGATCAACTTGAAGGTGGAGAAGGGAATCACTGACCGGGTAGGAGTGGACACTGTCGAATCCTGGATAGTCTTCGATGTCTCCCGTTCGCACGTTGAAGCAGGCTCCGTGCAGAGGGCATCTGATTCTTCCCTTCGCGTAGACTCCGCTCTCCAATGGGAAATTGTAATGGGAGCAGAGGCCGTTGATGGCGAGAAGCTTTCCGTCGTCGTTGATCACTAGAACCTTCCGATCACGGACCTCGAAGATCTTCTTGCTGAAACATCATGGTTCGGTTTCTAAGGTTCACGCAGAATACTTACGTTCCAGGTGCAACATCTTCCAGTTTTCCGATCACTTCTTCCACAATCGGAGAGTCATCCTGGTCGCATTCTGGTTCCACCGGAGGATAAGCACACAACGTCATTGCCTAAACTGAATAATGAAACTGTGAAAGTGACAAATGCGTAAGGAACATGACAAAGCTCAAGAAGTCTCTAGAAAATTGATGATAAACGATAAGTACTGACAATGATAAGTGACCGTTATCAGTGAGAAAGTCTATTGATGAAAGTTGAAGAACTGTATAGTCTTTGAATGGAATAGATCTCGGAAAATGGGAGTAGTCCGGGCAAACCGCAGTTTGGGGGAAAAGGGAAAAGCGCGGAAATAATAAAAGAAAGAGGGAAAAGGAAGGAGTGTGTTTGCGAATGGAAATGCTGACAAATGCCTGCCGCTGCCAGCATGTATCTTGTATTGTTGACCGCCCCGACCGAGGTGATGACTAGAAAGTTCAATTTTTTTTTCATTTTTTTGGACTAAAACAGCATACATAAGAGGGAGCTTTAATGAATAAAACATAATGCAATTTGCAACCGATACACCGGCGAATGTCTGTGACATAATAGGAGGAGGATTCATCTGAATAGAATAAGCAAATAAACAAACACGGACACTTCAAGGTTATCGATCTCGTAAACAAGAGTGCCTTTGGGCCGACCGCACCCCAGAAAATTGAGAGAAACATGATCTCTCTGGCTAACTGCACAATCGATAGCTTTAGGCGACAGAATGGAGAGCGTCAAATAAGAAAAAAACAGAGTAACCGAACAGAGAATGGAAACCCTTCCGGTTGAGAAAAGAGAAAAAGAGACGGAGACGAGAGAGACCTTGGACGGAACGACCTCACGAGCAACAACAACAAATTGGGGAGAAAGGGAGTGAAAGGAAGGAAAATGAGAACTGTTCTGCAGAAAAAAGTGTTTGAGATGCATGAGCAATACAAGTATTCATAGCCTGCTTGCATCTTTAAGTCATCCTTCGGCTATACGATAATAGGAAGAACAACTAGAAGTTTGTCTAGTCAATTGACCAGAACTACTGCCCGACTAAATCCCATCCAACTGGACGGGAAACTAAAAAAGAGACAAGTGTGAAATGAAGTGAACAAGCGACCATTTCAATTATTTTCGCGGCGGTCTCTACGACTCTATTCTTTTGACGCGATAGAAGAAAATGTGTTTGTGTTTCTTCCGAATATTGATTTAAACGGTTCGCTGTTCTCTTTTTGTTTTCTTTTCTCGTGGCCACTCTCTCCGAGATCAACTTTTTACCAAGTATGTAAAACTCGTGTTCGTCTTCCAGAATGATTCATCTGTTTGGGATCCCGTCACCTTCCGTCTCTCTGTTTTTTCTTCTGACGTTGTTACACTTCCTGTCCCGCCGTCTGCGCCCTCTCCGATCCGCACACGCTCTTCTCACTTGACCGAATCATTCAATTCGCTCAACCAGTGTCATCTCGATCACTCGACTGAACTATCAACAAAGTGACGAGCTTTTCTTCTACTTTTTTTTTAGTCATTTTCAAGTTCTTGCGTTCTTCTTGCGTTCTTGCGTAACTCTGAATTTCAGATGCAAAAGGTACTACTCCTCCTCTCCGTTCTCGTCGCCGTTACCGTCGCGTGCAAGTGCAAGGATCAGTCGACGAAGGAATCATTCTGTAATGCGCATTGGGTGTCCCATGTCAAGGTGAAGATTCGTGTTGGCAAGCAGGGTCTTCCGGAGGGCTCGGAGAGAAAAGGACTCAACAACTTGAGATACACAGTTGAGCACGTTGAGGTCTTCAAGGTAACGACTCTTTTTTTTCTAAATTCCAACTCTTTTTTCGCTTCCAGAAGCCTGCCAACCTGACCGTTCTCCCCAATGAGATCTTCACTCCGTCCGAGTCTCCGGCTTGCGGTCTTGTGATCGGAGCCGGTCGCGAATATCTTCTTGCGGGACGCGTCGAGGGAAATTCTGCCCTGTACACAGTTCTTTGTGGTCAAGTGCTACCAGATGACAAATCGAAGAGTTCGTTCGAGAATGTGCTCGAATGGAAGAATGTAAGAAATAACCATGACTGATACTGTCGAAAATGGAAACGTTTTGCAGGTTCCGCAGACGCTCCAAACTCAAATCAAAGCTATCAAGTGCTGAATGCAGTACAATTCGTAATAAAAATGTTTCATATATGATGTTCTGAATTCAGTAAAGTTCACAAAAACCTTCAATGTGAACGCTTTACCCTCATTCCGTCCATTTCCTCGCACATGTTCTTATGTGTCCCATTGCCGTTAGTCACAAAGCAAACAAATAACACAATTATCACCGGCCTGACCGATCTCTTCTGAACAAATGTCTCTCTGTTCGCCGCGACCCTCCTTCTCCGTCTTATTTGCTTGACATTGCAGCACAAACAGTCATCTCCTCTCCGCGTCTCCGTCTCTTCCGAATCGTCCGCTCTTTCTCCGTTTTGTTGCTCCCCAAGCACACTCATTTGCATATACCTAGGGTCAATCCGACGAAGCGCTCACTTTTTTGGAGCTGATGTCTTCGTTCTACCTTCTGCTTGGATTTCTCCTAGCTAGCCCTGTACTATGTGTCGTGAAACCGAAAATTACGACTTCGTACGGTCCGATCGTCGGATTCGAGCACACTTCCGCAGTCAGCGGATCTAAATATCATGTGTTTTTGGGAATCCGATACGGAAACCCACCAGATCACATCTACAGATTCCAGGTTAGTTCACGGTTCTCGTTTCTATCGGACTCCTTGTTTTATCCAGAAGCCGGAGCCAGTGGAGAAGTGGCCGCACATCAATCACGATGCCACCCATTTCCGTGCTTCCTGCATTCCCTCCCTCCGCTCTGAACTCGAGGAGCATGTGAACTATAGCGAGGACTGTCTCTTCTTGAACATCGTGACACCTCCGAACGCGGTTAGTACCTCCTCTTTTCCGCTCATTTCTCATCTCTATACATCTTTAGCGCGAAAAGAAGCTGCCTGTCATTGTGTTCCTTCACGGCGGCGGCTTCCAATTTGGTGATTCATCGATGGTTGGATACGAAAAAGCGGCCGATAACTTTGTCTCGCAGGACATTATATTCGTTTCCGTCCAATACCGACTCGGTCCCCTTGGCTTCTTCACTACCGGCGACTCGGAAATTCCCGGAAACATGGGCTTGTGGGACCAGACTCTCGCTCTCCAGTTCCTTCACGAAATCCTCCCGGACTTTGGCGGTGACCCGGACAGAATCACATTGTCCGGCCATTCGGCTGGAGCTGCCAGCGTGTCTGCTCTCCTTTACTCTCCTCATTCTGACCGTAAGTTACTTCAACTTCAATGAATAAAGTTGCAATTTGAAGTTCAGATCTGTTTGCTCAAGCAATTCAACTGTCGGGCAGCATCTTCTCCGAGAATAACTTGAATCAGAACGTGGTGGACGACAGTAGGGAACTGGCGAAAGCTGCTGGATGCGCACACGAGGACTCAAAAGAATTGAGGGATTGCATCGAGATCAGAACAGTCGACGAGCTTCTGGATGCCATGGAGAGCATCGTAAGTGGCTCTTTGGCCCGAGCTAAACAAAATGTACAATTCAGGGAGAGCTGCTGCCTGGACCGAGAACCAAAAAATTCCATCCTCACTTCGACAAAGACTTCTTCCCGTACGATGTAAGACAACTGCAATGATTCATATAATGTTTTTATGATGCTTTTTAGATTGAGACAATGTCCAGAAAAGCTCCGAAAAAGCGAACAATGCAAGGATTGGTGACTTTGGAAAGTGGCCTCAGTGTGCTGTACCCAGTCAAATTGGCAAAGTTACTCGGAGTTGCAAAGGAGAATTGGGCTTCCTATAGCAAGGATGACCTGGTTAATTTCATAAGAACTGAAGGTAACATTACAGCACATCTTCTTTTCAAAAGTTATTTTCTCGTTTCAGTCGCTGTTGAACGAGAGTTCGGCACCGCTTCTGCGCGATTCTCGGCTCTCGTGGAGGAATTCTACTTGAACGGACCAATGACTGGCAACTCCAGTTTCTATTTGAATGCCTACGCGACTCTTCTCAGTGACCTTCAGTACAATATTCCGACTCTTCACGAAATTGAACTGAAAACACAGCATGGTTGGGAGACATTCTTCTATGTGATTGACTATGAAAGCGAGACGACGAAGGACCCAACGCATCCGATCAGAGGGCCATTCCACGCCTCCGAATTGAGATTCCTGTTCAACTTTGACGATAAGGACAAGATTCCGTTCAACGAGAAGGACAAGAAGTTCGAGAGTCTGCTCGTGAATTCCATCGTTCATTTTGTTACCACTGGAACTCCGAGCACTGAATCTGTACCGTGGCCGGCAGTTACGAAATCTCATCCGTTTGCGAATCTTCTGCTCAATGCTGAACCATCTGTATGAACTAAATTGTGTCTTCTTCTTTTCAAATTCTCGATTTTCAGCTGCAACAATCGTTTCGTCAAGAAGCCTATGAACTATGGCAATCGGAGATCGCCAAGACGGTCGGAGCCGACCTGATGAAGAAGAGACTTCCGGCCTCGAAGGCCACCTTCCGGCACAGTGAACTGTGACTAGAACGGCTCCGTCAGCAGTTTTTCGTGCCTCCACCTCCGCCGACTTATCAGTTCTATCATGACGTATTAACCAGAAACAGTCTCATTTATCGCATCGGCTACAGTAGCTGAAAAGAGCTCACTTCGATATTACGGTTTCCTATTAATAAATCTTCTCGTGTACCGAATGACTCCTCTTCTCGTATCGCTTGTCCTATTTCGAAGGTCGGTCAACTGGATGGGATGGGACTGCCTCTCAACTGTTTATCTATCTTTTTCTCTCGTTTTCTGTTTTGTTTTGTGTTGCGTGTTGCGCAAAAACAGGTCGTCAGTCGAACTTTACCTGCTGGTCTGTCTGTCCATTCCGCCTCGCCGCTCACTCACTTTCTTTTTTTCCCACTCTTCTTCCAGAATGATCACCGCCATCTTCGCACTCTTTTTCGTATTGTCGCTTCCGAAAACTCTCGAGACGTGTAGCTGCATGGATTTCCCGACGGAAAAGGACGGATATTGCGCCACCGCGTGGAGTGAGTCTACCGTGTAATTGTGGTGAAGTAAATGGAAAAAAACCTTTAAAGTTTCCAAAGTGAAAGTGGTTTCGAAAGAGACCGACGGACTCGGGCTCATGATGTCATATCGGCTGGAGCACTTGGATGTCATCAAGGTTTGAACAGCAACAAAAAAGGTTTAGAGCAGAAATGGAGTTTAGGCTCCGGAAAATGTAACACTGCCAGAAGTGATGAATACGGCGACGCAAGAAAGTGCGTGCGGGCAAACTTCCTTCAAAGTCGGCAAGGAGTACATATTTGGAGGTGAATTTGGACATGATCAGAGCATTTTTAGAACTCGTTAATTTCAGGTTCGGCAGCCAACAACGCCTCTCTTCTGATTACTTTCTGTGATTGGCGAGTGCCTCTGAAATACATAGACGAGCCGAAGTTGGAGTTGAAACCCGAGTGGACAAAGTTTGTGGACTCTGTGGGAACGTGTCCAACGCACTCCGTCTAGACATGTGCTACGCCACCCTTGATATTTCATTCCAAAAACTACATTTTTGTATAAACATTGAAAGTGAAGGAGAGCGACATACTTACAGAGAGAGAGAGAGAGAGAGAGAGAGAAAGGGAGTAAAGCTGCTGACAGGGAGAGAGAGAGAGAGGAAAAGGATAGGTTCGTTGCAATTAAAGGGATGGCAAGCGACACAGAATGGACAGAAATCACAATGAGACTACAGGAAGGGAAATGAGCTATGAGGAGGTGGTCTTTTTGGGAATATAAAAGACGATCGGACGCGTCTGGATCACGTTTCCTTTGTTGCACTGAGCCGCGTTTATGAACACCTGAAGAGCCAACCGATTGAGTACAGAACGAAAGAGCCTTCGTTACCGTGTGGCCGTTGCTCATGCATCCGTGCTGCTCGTGGACGTGTCCGAAGATGTGGTAGACTGGTTTTATGCGCTCGACAGTGTACAGAAGGTCCTTGCAGCCCCAGCGTTCCTCGCCGAACTGATCGAGGTAGCCGAGCGGAGGAGTGTGAGTGATCAGGACGTCCGTGTCGTTCGGAACGGCCTTCCAGCACTCGGCGAGCTCAGTGGCACGGGTACGATAGAACGGGAAGCCGTGGAGCGGGTGGTACGAGGATCCGAAGAACTTGATTCCGTCGATCTGCAATTCCCATTTTGGATTATATTCTTTCCCAAATTCACTAACCGTGATGTCCTTGTCCTGTAGATAGATGACATTCGTGAGCAGTTCGTAGCCGGCCTCAGTTCCCAGTCCCTGATCGGACTCCAGTCTCTGCGATTGATTCTCGGCCGAATCGAAGCCCAACTCGTGGTTTCCGGCCACCACCAGCTTGTACTTGTGCGGGAAACGGGCCATTTCCTCGTTGAACTTGATCAACTCGTCTCTCTTTCCGTTGTTGGTGAAGTCTCCGGCATGAATGAGAACGTCTCCGTCGGGCACCTGAAACAACGTGTCTTACTTATATTATTCTCAATTCCCCCGACAACTCTCTCTCTCTCTCTTCTTCTCACTTCCTGGTTCGTTTTTCGCCCAATTTGCAGCCCTCTGCATTCTCACTCACAGAACTCTTTGACTCCCTTGGGAACGGAAAGGGACTGCCAACGCCCACGCTCATCAATTCGATGACTAAAGATTATCTACGCAAATCAGCGCGCCTTTGCTCGGGCCCACGTACCGTGACATTACGCAGTTGCTCGTGGGTGTCGGAGATGCACACCACTTTCAAGTAGGCGGATCCGTCGGTGGGCGGCGAGTTGATCTCTCCGAGCGGGTTCTTCTTGACGAGATTCTGAACGCGCGACGAACGCAGGGTGTCCCACAGATCGTTCTCCGCGAACGGATCTATCTTCGACTTCTGGGCCTCCATGCACTGCGCTAACCAACTGGAAAAAAAGCAGTAATTAGAAGGTGTCTCAAAATTGATATCATCAGCAGACCACCAACCAAGTACTCAATAGTATTCCGAGAATTGAGAAACGGAGCATAGCAATTCAGAGATTCAGAAGGACGATGGATGGAATCGAGAATGAAAAGGCGTCGGAAAGTGCGCATCTTGGCCGCCGATGGAACAGTCCCCGGGGACGTTTTTTGCCGATTTTTGAGACACTCATGTGACTCGGAGAGAGTCGAAGACACACCCCTATGGGGAGAGGAAAGCACAAAAAAACAGACTCACTCGGAATACATCTTTTCGAAAAGGGACGAAGTTGGGTGAGAAGACGACTGACGGGGAGAAAAGTTTTGGGTGATGAAGATTATATAGAAGAAGTTGGAAGGAGGAGCCCCTTTACACATAATAATATAGGATTATGACGGCTCTCTCTCTCTCTCTCTCTCTCTCTCTCTCTCTCAAAGGTAATCACTCTCGCTTCTATTCTACTTTTCGTCTCTTCAAAAAGCACCAATCCGTGACGACATTTTCTTAGAATTCATGAACTGTTCCCGTGCTTTTTCTCTTGTTGTTATTATGAAGAAAAAGAGAGAAGAAGCGAGAAGACAATAGCACCGAGAAAGAAGAAGAAGAAGAATCGAGTAAGTTGTGCTCCCGGGTAATGTTGCCAATTTTCATCCGAAAACCGCTGGCCGGTCGTTTTCTAAGAAACGAAAAACCGGGCAAAAGATACACTAATGAGGAGTCGGCAGAAACAGAAAGAGAGAGAGAGAGAGAGACAGAGAGAGAGACAGAGAGAGACAGAGTACTCATGAATACTGAGCTTACGCGTTTCTAATGAGAGTCCTCGAGACACGAATGAAATGATCACACACTCGCGACGTCATCTTTCACAAACAGGCAGTCACTGGATAGGGCCGTCCGGGTGGCCCGGTTAAGAAAAATTGTGCGGTATTTTAAATTTTCATAAAACGTGAGCATTTTTGGAACACTGTCGAAACCCTTGGGCTGATGGAGGTTTACGACATCGGCCCGGCATGTGTCAACTGTGGGAAGATGTGCTGAGGCTAACTCACGGAAAAACTAGCCAATTTTCCTTGAGAAAGACATAAAAATATCAGATTTTTTCGCAAATTGTTCAAACAGAAAGAGTGAGAACTATACGATTTGAGGCGTTCGACGCTGTTTTTCTGCTAACTTCTCCCACGGGATTCGCGCTAATTTGTGCTTGGAAGTGGGCAGTTCCAGGTATTGTCAGGTATCGTCCAACAACAAAAGGGGGAAAACAAGCAGAAAAGTGATAGCGGGAAACGACGTGGAAAGTGAGAAAAAAGAGAGAGAGAGAGAGCAGAAGAAGCAATGAAACTGGAATGATAAAAAAGGGAAATGAATGCGAATGTGCGTGTCCGTCTGTGCCCTCCCAGAGGTCAATGCTCTTTTTCCGGGAGAAAGGGCGTGACGGTATCATGCGGTAGAGGTTGAGAATATTGGAATGAGTCAGAAGGTCACGAAACGACGAAAGAATCTTTCAAGACATCGAAATAATCTGAAAAAAAAGACACGGAGGGGGAAATCTTCTCCTTCTTCATGTCCATGTTGCCGTCTTCTATGCGAGTGGGACGTAGACATGCACGACATAAATGGACCGACCGCGCATGTCGCCCAAACACACACACACACACACATGCGCACACCACCACATTTTATTTTGAAATGGGAATGAGAAAGAGTAAGCGAGGAGGGAAGAAAGGCGGAAAGAGAAAGTCATGGCACCGAACGTTTCGTTCACTTGGCAATGTTTGTTCTTCTCCGACTTCTTTTTTGCCCATCATCAGAGAAACGACACAATGTCCGAGGAAATCACATTTTCACCTTCTTTCCAATTCAACACGAGAAAGCGAACCGGTTCATTCTGTATGTACAAAACAGGTAAAGGGGTCAGAAATGTTTAAATCAGAGCTGATGCCTCGGAATGATGTGTCTAGCGTATTTCAGCTTATAGACAAAAGAGGTCGTATCAGGCGTTCTCGACGGACGTCTCGGTCACTTCCTCCTCCAATTTCACAGGCACCGACGGCTGCCGAAGGATCGTCGGACGGATCGAGTGGATCGTCGATTGGACCGTCGACTGAAACGAAACGTTAACTCTCTGCCGTCATAAGTCGCGGGGATCTTCTCCTAATGCGATTTCTCCCATCACTCACCTGCTCATCTGCTTCCGGCACCACACTCAGCTTCTTGTCGCTCGATCTTCTCGTCGACAACGGTTGCGGCATTTTCTCGGCCGAAACGACGTTTTTGATGAAATCCTGAAAAGAAGAGAGCGGATAACATTTGGGTGGAATGGATCGGGGCTTACGTGATTGATGTCGCCTTCCTCGCACCGAACGATGAGTTCCTTCGAGTCGCGAGATTCGCGCGATTCGCAGTACTTGTCCTTTCTGGAATAAATTGAACGTTGGGTGACAACTTCTACGCATTAGAGAACTATATTTCTGACTTTGCAATGATTACAATGGGAACCTTTCTGCGAAAGATTCACATGTTCTCATCGGAGCGCACTTCCAACTCACCTTCCCGACGTGGCATTGACCATCGCATCCGGACAAATGGCCATCGAAAGCAGCCAGAGGAAGAACATCAGGCAGCAGACGATGACGATCGCAATGATAGCGAGCAACTCGTTCATCACCTGGAACATGCTCGGTTCGCTGCGCTTTCGAATACAGACAGGCGGGCCAAGAGTACGTTTCTGCCGGAGGATGCGTGATAAGACGGGCGGCGCCAAGTGTCCAGTTCAGGGCGATTAGGCCCCTTCAAAAGACTTCATGTGATTTTGGCCCCTATTCAACAGCTGTCACTATACACTCTCCTCTCTTTTTCTCTCGTTTTTTGTACGATTACAGCTCGAAATGAGAATGAACAAATTGAGGCGACATGAAGAGTAAAATGAGAAAACGAAAAGAAGAGCGGCGATGGAAAAGAGTGCTTGAAGGAGCGAGTTCTCATCGATTTTCAACTGCTCTCCTCCTTCTGCACACTCTTTTCCGTGCCACTTTCGCCGTCTCGTGTTTACGACGTACCTCCAACCCACATGTTGTTTTGACAGAATCGAAAAGCATTTCATACATTTGTAATTGCACTTACTATCACATTTAGAACCCAATAGAGGTTAGAACCGAGAGAAAACAAGTGAATATTAGAAAAAAGAAGGCAATAAATAAGGAAGAATATCATGAAATTTAATAAATTAGGCAGTGGAGGAGTGGGATTCCTTCTCGAACTTGAGAAGACTTTCCACGTTTTCAGAAGGGAGGTAGTGCAGGTTTTCATATTTGTTTTCAGGATTCTGCAGATGATCCACAATGAGTTTGTAAACTTTGATGAATTCCAACGTGTTGCGTTCGCGAATCTTCTGCCTGAAAACTTGAATTCAAGAAGTCACAGATAAACAATAGTTACCGCTCTTCTGAAGCCAAAATCTGTTGCACCAGATCGTCGTTATGATCAGAGGCGGAATGAACATGCAGGAATTGGGTGAATTTCACGAGAGCGTCTGCAACGGTCGTCGATTCCAAGCCTGGGAGAGTAGAGAGGGGCTTCTGAATAAATGAAGATGTTTAGACGGGGTAGATGGTAACAGTAACTTGCCGTTTCTTCGGCAGTAACTGCGTTGAATTTCTGGTAGAGTTCCAGAATTCCCGACTTTTCGAGCATCTCAGAAACTTGAACGGACACGAGAACATCTGAATTTCCTTCAATCATTGCATCGATCATTTCAATCTTGCGCTTGAACGCAGTGATCTCCGATATGGCACTTCGAATGATTGTCAGGCAATTTATTGTGAAAACCGATACATCCACGTCCGATTTCAGACGGGTTGCACTCAGCTGAACTGTTTGAATCAGTGGCTCCAACACGTATTCATAGATCTTCTCGGGCTCCAGAAGCAAGTTCAGATCTCCTGTTCTGTTGGCGATCGAAATGAGACCATGATAGAGCGAAAGACATTGACGGACTTCCGGAACTGGGAGCAGGTCGTAGTGCGGAGCCGTCATTTCCGCATAAGTGCGTCCACGTGGTGATTGATTCCGGCGATACACACTTGGCGGACAGTCTTCACGAGTTCCGAGAGCGCTATTGTGAAGTGACTGTCTTTGCGAATGAGCGTTTCGAACTTGTCGGCATAGAAGATTAGGATATTTCCGAGTTTGAAGATGGTGATGGCGTCTTTTTCAGTAGACAGCAACTGTTCCACTCGGATCTGTATACATTTTTTTCTACTCTCTCTCTCTTGAAAGCTCTTTGAAATGTTCGTACCTTGAATGGGGAGGTGAGTGATTTTAAGCACTCGTCGAGAACTGCCGGCAGATTTCCAGTCGTGCAAATCGAGGCGAACAGCTGCTTCTCCTGCTCCGTAAGTTCATGGATCGAGGTGAGCATGTCCCCAACAGCTTTGAGCGGCTCAGCGAGCCCTTCTGGCAATTGCACTGCTATCTTGTTGATTTCAACGAACTGATTCAACAGGTCTTGCGAACGACATGAAATGTACTGATCTGAATATGAAAGAAAAATCAAGAAATGTCAAGAGAAACGACTTGCCAATCGCTAGCTGGAACACGGCGTCATTCTGTTGTATAATCTTGAATGCTTTGGACAAAATCTGCTTTTTCTGATGAGCATCGACCGTCAAATTTTGGAATTCTCGCTTCAGATTGTTGCAGATGATCGCATGACCCTGCTCGTCAATTTTTTGCATCTTTTCCATCACTTCGAAAGCAGCGAGATGTCCCTGTTCTTGAACCATTCCTCTGCAATCCTCTCGAATTTCGTGACATCTTTCAAGAACTTTGAAGAAGAATTCTGTCAAATGACCGCTTTGTTCGCATTCTTCCAGCTCTTTGAGCTCTTCCGCTGTCAGAGAGTGCTTCTCGAGGAACTCGTTTATCATGTTGCAACGGCTTTCAATCGACGCCTTCTTCTCTTTCAGATTCGCCGTCTTCTGCACTAAATCCACACTTTTCAGCTTGACTGTCTCCATTTGCTTCGACAGATTCGTGCAAGTGGAATTCATCTTCACGCAGAGCTCATCGAACTTTTGCACAATGTTGTTAATCTAAAATTGACAAGATCAGTGTTGCAGTTATCTTTTAAATGCTCGCACCTTTTCAAACTCGCTCAGATACTCTTTATTGAGTCGCAGTTCATATTTTTCCAGTTTATTGTGCAATTTTCTATCTAGATTTGAATCCAAGTCCATGTCCTCGACAAGTGGAGTGATAAAGTCGGCAATTTTAATGCAATCCTGAAGAAATATTTGAAAGTTTTCGTCTAATGTTATCGGCAGACCTTGTCGTTGTATAATTTTTTGGCGCAGGCACTTGTCACTTTTTCACGGAGTGGATTCATAGCCGACGATGGTTTGTCTATCACCGACATTTCTGCAGGAATTCTCACTTGAATCCCTGCTTTTTCCAATCAATCACTTGCCAACGTGTCGATACGACACTCCGAAGTTACGGCAGTGCGCCCTGTTTAGCGACGCACAAGTATGCCCGCCAAGCGAAAATCATTCAAACGCGGCGCGCGTCCTCATTTCTTCTCGTTCTCCTCTTCTTCCAGCCGTGATTTTTATTTTTATTTTTCACCGTTTCAGCCTAATTTCGTTTCAGATTCACCAACTAAACATGTCTGGCAAAGAGAACAGCGCACCGGTTTGCGTCGATGACCAACGAGCCGAGGTTTGCCTATTTTTCCGTCAATCGTTTCCAAAAATCGATGCAATTTAAGGTGATCTCACTAACTGACGAAAGCAAGCCACAGGCCAATGATGAAAATGGGTTAGCATGAGGAATTGACTGATTATCATAAAAATATATCGTTTTCAGCTGGACACTCGACGATTTCGATGTCGGACGACCACTCGGTAAAGGCAAGTTTGGCAATGTGTTTATTTCCCGCGAAAAGAGAACGAGACGGATCATCGCTCTGAAGTTCTCTTCAAAAGTCAGCTTCTGTCTCTGGGAGTCAGTCATCAACTGAAGCGAGAGATAGAGATTCAGTACCATCTGCGGTATGCCACTTCGCCGCCACTTCAGTCGATATATCTTTCTTTTTCAGTCACGCGAATATTCTAACGCTTTACGGATACTTCCACGACGATAAGCGTGTGTTCGTGATGCTCGACTACGCCAGCCGCGGAGAGCTGTTCAATGTGCTCCAAGCGCAACCCGGACACAAGATTTCCGAGGTCATTGCAGCCAGGTGAGTGTGGTGGATAGAATCAATATTCGAAAAAATCAATACGTCGTTCAGATTTGTGCGTCAACTCGCCAACGCTTTGAAATACTGCCACTCGAAAGGAGTCATTCACAGAGATATCAAGCCAGAGAACCTGTTGCTTGATGGAAAACTCAATCTGAAGGTACGTGTTTAGATGCATCCAATTACGATAGACGCAGTTATCCCCACTGAAACGTTCGAAGTTTCGGTAGCCTTTTGGAGTCGCCAAATTCGGAAGGTGCTGGAAACTGCAATATGAGCAATGCTCGAGATGCGTGTGCTGGTTTGCCTCAATGCGATCTGGTTCCTTTTCTCCTCGACACAATTTTCCAATTTTCAGCTCGCTGACTTCGGCTGGTCCGTCGTCGCCGATCACTCGAAACGACATACTCTCTGCGGAACGATGGACTATCTGGCTCCGGAGATGGTCTCCAATCAGCCGCACGACTTCGCCGTCGACATTTGGGCCATCGGAATTCTGCTCTACGAAATGCTCGTCGGATACGCGCCATTTGCTCACCAGACCGGCGACAAGCTGATAGCCAGAATCAAAGAGTGCAGGATCTACGTCAGTGATTGGGGAATAGGGGAATACAGGGTTCAGCAAAGCAACTATGAACGCAGTTCTCCCCACTGAAACATAGTTTCGGTAGCCTTCTGGAATAACCAAGTTCGGAAGGTGCTGGAGACTGCAATATGAAAATATCTCGAGATGCGTGTGCCGGTTTGCTTTCAATGCGATCTGGTTCCTTTTCTCCTCGGGACAATTCACCGCACTCTTCCTCTCTCCCACTTTCTTTTTTTCCCGTTCAACCTTCTCTGTTTTGCAGATTCCCTCGTGTGTGAGTGACGGAGCAAGCCATCTGATAAAGGCAATAATCAAGAAAGAGCCACACGAGCGACTTCCGTTGGCTGAAATCATGGTTCACTTCTGGATCAAGGAGAAGGAGCCGCTCGAGGAAGTGGAAGTGCAGCAGTTCCTCGCCTCGCTCTCCAAGTCATCGTCTCGTCATGGATCGTCGTCGAGTGCCCAATAAATCCGTCTCGTTCTCTGAAATTACATTTTCTATGTCTTTCTCTCTCCTTTTTCCCATTAGAACCGTATTCCATACGGCTACTAACTTTATTTGTCCTATTTCTCTTTTCAACCGTATTTATCCGTTGTCTCGTTCCTTCCCATCAACATTTCTCTGTTTTTATAATTTTTATCGGAAGCGGGACCCGGAATATTCCCCTCTAAAAGTACTGTATCGGCCCAAGCATCCCCGTTAGTGTCCCAATTATCCTATAAAGTGTGGTGACCGTCTTTTTTCTCACACGAAACACAATGCTCCAAAGCCGATGCTCAAATACGGTGGCGGTAAGTAGGACCTCTTCCCTCCAGCGCACCGCCTTTTGGCATAGAGTTCCGCCAAAAAAGTAGCATGTTGTGTAAACAGAGAATTAACAAGTTTGGTCCCTTCCGGTCAACTGCTCCCCTCTCGAGTACGGTAGTTGATTATTAATCAGAAAACACGGTTGTTTGCGCGCGAATAATGTCTGTACATCCGGTGGATTCGGGTGCATATTTGAAGAGATTGGTGATGAGCACACAGAGTGATACACTGAGATAATGGGGGAAAGGTGTTGACTGATGGGTGACCGGATTACGAATGGATTACTGTACTCGAATTGGACTTTGACCGTTGCAGAGAAGTTCTTGGAATCGCGCTCCGCCAAATTCCCACGTGGAAATCAGCGGATCTCTGGCGGAAACGCAAAAAGTGCGGTAGAGCGCGTTTCTTTTTGAAAGAGTACATTTCGAGTGATTTCGCCAAAGTGATTTCCTTGATGAGCAATTATTCAGAATTCACTACAGTAGCCCACCGAAATGTGCCCCCGTTCCCATTGGCATTTCCCCAATCCCAAACAAACAACTGGCCCCTGTTTGCCCGCAAAGGTATTTGTGGGCGGAGCGAAGCGGAAGCTGCACCGCACGGACCAGTTGCTTTTTGGGCCCTCACAGTCACACTCGCTCGAGCATGAACTGCGACGCCGCTCAACCGTGGATGATGGCTTATCATCCGACGGACGTCTTCTGGAACCCTTCCTCCGCCTCGTCTTCCTCGGATTCGCCTCCGGATCCCGAGCACACTGCTCAGTACGCTGTCCCGTCCGGATACGGTAAGAGTCTTTCGACGTTTGTGTACAACAGGTTCTCGTCTTTCTCAGCTCCGCCGATTTCTCCGCCGAAGACTGCAGAAGTGAATCAACTCGGCGGTGTTTTTGTGAACGGAAGGCCGTTGCCCATTGAGATGAGATACAAGATTGTCGAGTTGGCCAGACAGGGAACACGGCCTTGTGAGTTTCGGTTCAAGGAAAACAAATGCAACGGACTGATTCAGGTGACATTTCGCGTCAGCTCAAGATCAGCCACGGGTGTGTCTCCAAGATTCTGACGCGATTTTCGGAGAACGGAACGATAATGCCGGGAACGATCGGCGGGTCGCGGCCGAGAGTGACGACGCCCAAAGTGGTCGAGTACATTCGGGGACTGAAGCGGGCCGATCCGGGCATCTTCGCCTGGGAAATCAGAGATCGGCTGATTTCCGATGACATTTGCGACCGAGCCAATCTGCCGTCCGTCAGCAGCATCAGCCGAATTCTGAGAACAAGAATGCGGGAAGCGGTGAGTATCGGAAAGATGCGGAAGATCCGAACTCTGTTTTTCAGGCACCACCTCCTCCGCCCAAATGCGCTACATTAGAAGTCAGATTGCCGAACATGAACAGCAGCAGCAACAGTTGCAGTACATGGAGAATCAGAACCATCAATGGGTCCATAATAACGAGTTGGCAGGTAGTGTCGGATACTCGGCCACGGCCCCCACCACCCCTCCTTCCTATGATTATTTTGTGAACAGTTCATGAGCTTTTGTGAATATAAATGATTGAATTAATCAATTGTCGGCGGTCCAGACGTCGGCCTCTTTCGGCGCAGAAGTAGACGGACCGTCTCCTCTTTCGGCCGACTCGTCCTCTTCTTCGATGACGTCCTCGTGCTCCTGAAACACTCAAAAGTCGTCGAAATCTTCTACACGTAATCGTCACCTCCTTCTCCGGAACTTGAAGCTTCTCCATCTGCTCTTTCTGCATTTGCTCCAACTTTTGAGTCGTGATCGTTTTCAGCGGAATCAACTTGGATTTGCAGAAGATCGGAGCCAACGACTCATCCTTAAATGACACATTTTGCACCGGTTTTTATGGAACATTTTTCGGTCGGACTTGGATTGGAACAGAAAAAACAGTGAAGACAATTTCGGAATATTACTTTTCCGAGTGATCGATTGAGAAGTTGGGACTCACCTGGAAAAGATAGCACTCGTCGACCCACAGTTTCTCCTCCAGTTTCACGCCTCCTTTGCCCGTCATGACGACTCTGAAAGTGCGAAATTGATTGCGAAACGGGCGGTCTCTTGGGGCAGCGAACCTTTCGCTCTCGTCGGGCGTCTCGGTTGGCATGGAAACGGCGAGCCCCTGGAACATGTCCTCGTGCTCGTACTCGTTCATTTCGATACGATTTCTGGCTGTGAGCTGTGAGAAAGAATATTGTCAACTTTTCGGAACACTTTTTTTTTGATAATAAAAAATCGATTTCCTTTTGTGATAGATAATCTGGGGAATTGGAAACAGAAAAGGAAACGATAACTTTATGACGAGAAATATATTAGAAACTTCAGAAAAAGTAGAGACGAAAACAAGAATTGAACAACATTCGGGGAAGAAAGAAAAAAAAATGAAAACGACATGGTGCCTAGCAACCGAAAATTAGTGGGGAGGGACCGGAGATGAGATGGAAAACACACATTTCCTCTTCTTTGTCATGCACGTGTTATAATTAGACCTGACTGACGCGGTTTCGATACGAAGGACCGCTGTTCTGCGAGCTCTTCCGACCGGCTCGAGACAGCGGAGCAGCCGAGGACGTTCCCGGAACTCGCAGATGCCCCATCGAGTTGGCGTGATTAGGCAATTGACTGCTTCCGGATGACCCGCTCGGGTTGGTATTCACTTCTGCCGAGAGGCCTGTCCAACTCCTGCTCAAGTTCAACGATGGTTGCTGCTCTCGAAGCCGTCGTTCACAATTCCAATAGCCGGAGCCGCACTCAAACGGCTCATCGGCACTTCGTAATGACTTGGAGCGCGGTTCGACGAACTCGGCGAATGCATTGCTGATGAGGCTGAAATTAAATTCAGAATTCCCAAAAAATTTGTGTGTCGGCCTCTGGTTTACAGCCTTAAGTAGCGTCACTAGTCATCAGACGGTAATTCATGTCTTCACTGGCCTTACCGCTTCTATGACGCGGCCGAGAGGTGATTGCGCGCAGCAGCCGACGTCTCGCGGGTTCCGCCGCCCGCTAAGTTTTGCGTGCGGGGTGGGCGGGGCTTAATCGGGAAGGCATTCGCAACTAACGTGTTTTTTGGATAAAAAAATCGCAGAAAAAGGTGAATGCGTGTAGTTTTTCAAAAAGAAAATGATGGCGACATCATAGTAGCCTCACCTCCGCCGTATTCCGTCGAAGCTGTGTCTGTAGAGTTGACGCTCAACGGACGCTGACTCCTCGCCGCCAAATCATCGAGAGAATGCACTGCGTTCCGGAACTTTTCCTTTCGAAGCGATCGCCCAAGACTTGTCTTTGCGGAATTCCTGCCGCCCGTCGGATTCCACATGGCAGCGGGTCGGTCGCCCTCTTAAAAATCTCATTTTGTTTTGTACTTCTGGGTGCCTGATGCTACCGTAAGGATGTTCGAAACCTCCGAAACTCTTGTTCAAGTGGGAAGGAGAGGGTGGTTCTCTGAAGTCTCCGCCTCTTTCACTGGACGTGCTGTCATGGGAAATGTCAAAGTTTACATTGCAAGTTCCATCTTGATACTGGAGTCGTTTATCATCCTGCACATTTTTGATAATCACTTTGGAAGCCTAAAAATCGGAAATACCTGGAATTCTAGTCTTTCACGGAAAGACTCAAAAATTTTGAGAATTGTGGCAAAGTTCGGTCTTTTCGACATGTCGAACGCCCAACATTGCTGCATCAGTTTGTAGAGTCGATCCGGACAATAAACTGGTTTCGGAAGGACTCTTCCGTTCCGAACATCCGTTATTATCTTTCGGTTTTCCGTATCTCCGTACGGAGATTCTCCCAAAGAGAACACCTCGTGGAGGAGAACACCGAACGCCCACACGTCACTCTTGGAAGTGAATTGGAAGTCCTTCAGAATCTCAGGCGCCATCCATCGAACATTATCCGAGTTATCCAAATCCGCTCGATTCATGGCACCATTGCTCAACTCTCGTGCCGTTCCCATCTCAAGTTTTGCGACTCCAGGTCGGCCAACCAGGAGACACTTTCTAGCCGAAAGGTTTTTGTGAACGTGTGGAAGTCTGCAAAAAAAAAAATTGCTCCCGGTGAGGCTCGAACTCACGACCTTCAGATTATGAGACTGACGCGCTGCCTACTGCGCTACGGAAGCACGGGCCGAGAGGGTCACCAGTGCATAGATAACAGCGCTCTCTCACTTACCTCTCGAGGTAGTTCATGCCGCGGGCAATGTCAACGGAGATGGCCAGCAGGTCTCGCAAACACAAATCGGAGCACTGGTTTTCGGTGGGCACTCTAAAAAATGAAAATTTATAGTTTTGAGTGTGATGAGAAGAATTAGAACTTACGAAGCCTTGAGGAAAGTGAGCAGATTGCCTCCTTCCATGAATTCCAACAATAAAAACTCTTTGCCCGGAGTGAGACACACTCCCAGCTCTTTTACGATATTCGGATGATCCAAGTTGCTGAAACTGAAGTTGAGAAGGAAAAGTCAAAAAGTGATGAAATACTTCAAAAGGATCGCCTCTTTCATGAACATCATTCTGTCCTGGAACGTCGGATCCGACTTCAGACTCTTGATCGCCACTCTCACTTTCTTCTCCCAGCTCAGAGGCACTTCTTCGGCGATCCCATCGTGCACGAATCCGTAAGAGCACAAACTGAGTCGTGCTCCGAACGTCACGTCGTCTTTACTGATAATGGGCAAGTCTACAAAGACATATCATCGGGAAGAGTCATCGGAGACAGTCTTTCCCACTTCTGAGCTCACTGTTGTACTCTGGAGGAAGGGTCTGTTGAGAGGAGAAGTCGAGATTCGCCACGACGTCCAGACTGATGCAGTTCCGTTCGTCCTCAGCTTCTCGCTTCTTCAGCTGTTGTCGGCGACGAGATTTCACTGAATTGGCTGGCTACTTCTGAACGTTCAAACGGCCGCCAAACTTACACCAAAAGCATGCGACCAAGAGCATAGCAGCAATGAGCAGGAAGATGGAGAGGAACAAGAGATACGGGAGGACTGCACTCGGCTCTTCCTCCTTCTCTTCCTTCTTTTCCTCCGTGTACGCGTACGCTCCGAACCCTTCGATGTTCGCTGCTCTTATCCGAAACTCGGACACTTCCATCGAAGAGGACGACGGACTGGAAGAGCTCTCCGACTTTCCGGGCCTCCACCACGTCTTCCATCCGTCCAGTCCCCGTTCGGCAATCTCCCACTCGGCCGTCTTGTTGATTCTCGTCTCGACGGCGTAGCTCGTGATCGGGGACCCTCCGTCGCTCATCGGCTCTTTCCACGTCACAATCCAACCCTCCTCGTCCTGCCGCGCTTCAACACATTGCGGAGCCGTCGGAACTCCTGCCTTCGTCCGCACTTGCTGCGTCAGTTGCAGGTAGTCTTCCTTGAACGCCAGCACTTTTCCGTCAATGATATAGGTGCCGGTGTAAGTGGCCACGAATCGATAGTCGTACGACGTGGCGGACAGAAGATTGCCAACGAGTATGAGTTCGGTGACCACATCCGGCTCGAACGTGGCATTCGATGGCGTCTGCCACTCGTTGTTCACGCTGCCCGTCTCTTTGTACTGGATCGCAATGGAACTTGGACGATGCTCCGGCTGCAGACCATTCCATCGTAGCAGCAGAGAAGAGCCGGTCACGTTGTCAGGTCGGAGTGTGCCGGGCACGTCCAAGGTACGAGCACTAGCTTCTGGAGAGACGGCGTCGTCGTCCTTGAGGATTGTGGTCGCGTCCAGATGCGAGATGTGAGTGGCTGTCACCCAGAACTTGTACTCGTTTGAGGGCCTCAAATTGGCAATCTTCACCCGACACGGATTAATGAGACAGGCCGCAGTATCGGAAGAAACGTTCGAGGAGACAGTCTCTGACAGTGGAATGACTGCAATCGAAGTGGGCACTGCAATTCCGGCCGCCTGCTGCGAGATCTTGTACTTGATTTCTGAGATCGGAGCATTCAGAGTTTCGGGCAAACTCCAATAGAGATAGACGGTGTCGGGAGTGACCGGAATGGCGTGAGGATCCCGGGGAGCGGAGGGATATCCGAAGCCAGTGCGAAATGATTTCGAAGCAGAGACGCCACTCGCCGGCGAATATCTGTTCAGCCACGTCACAGTGACGTCGTAGTCCGTCTCCTTGTCGAGAATCCCATTCTCCACGTGGATTCGATCGGAGAAACTTCGCACATGTTTCACTTTGTCCGTGTTCTTTCGAGCGAAGTATATTTCGTACTGAGTCTGTGGCATGCTCACGTCTTGACAAGCGGACGACGACGAACTCTTGGTGACCTCCAGAAGAGCGCCCGTCTTTCCTTCGTTCACAATCGAGAATACGATTCCTTTGGAGGAGGGAAGCTCGAAACAAGACCTGTCCGGGTACGGTTGACTGCTCTGACTGACGGCCAGAATCTGTTTGAGCGGAGGGTTGGCGATCGGAATAGGAGTGACCGTATCCCTTCCGTAGATGAGCATTTCCGACGATGTCACGAAGGCGAATAGTTTATCGGCGATAGCAAAAGAGGAGATTGACTTGAGACCCTTCTCTCCGAACTTTGCCCAGTCGATTCGGACCTCGTTGCACTGAAAGTCTTCGGCCAGATCCACGTATATCAGTCCGTTCCAGGTCAGGGCGTAGATCTTCGGAGAGGATGCTCGATTCCATGCGAACTCGGTCATCATCCAAGTGACTGTTTGACTGGCCAAACAAGAAACGGTCAGGGCGAGGTTCTCTTCTGTCTTCTTGTTCAAATCGAGGGCAAACAGCGATCCGTTCTTTGTGAGCAGATAGGCTGTGCTGAAAGAAAAACGATGAAATTTCTATCCGCCAACTTCTACCTTTCCTACTTCATAAACGGGTCATAAGTCAGTTGTTTCGCATCTGTCGCCGCCGTCAGTTGAATGAGTTTCTGTGGATTCAGAAGAGAAGTGGATAGAAATGGCTCCAAAGACAACTGATAAAGATTGGTGCCCGCGACGAAGATCAGACGGTTGCCGACCCAATCGGACGTCATCGCATCGATTCTCGTCACGTCGCCGCCGATCGAAACCTGCAACAATTCGACTGTCCACTTGGAACAGAACGAAAATGGAGTTCCCACTTTATGAACCGTGTTATCAATGTGATTCGTGTCAATTTGAACCAAAACCGGCTGAGCGGCTGAATCTCCTTCCTTTCTCACGGCGTACAAGTCTTCTCCGATGAACGCCATGGCTTGATATTCCAACTGAAGAGCAAATTGAGCAATCATCGCTTCGTATCTAAACACTTACTCTCAGCGGCAGTGCCACTTGTCTCGTCTCTCTTCTCGGCTCTTCGTGTGCCAGATCGTTGATCGAAATGAGCGAGTTGGTGGAATCGATTGCGAACAGTTTCACAAGAGGTTTCAGTTCTGAACACTTGCTTGACTGGCACTCGATGCATTCACAGATAACCTACCCGAACTGTCGATGGTGATCAATTCGGAAAACGCTCCGATGTTCGTGGGTTCGTTCGCGGCGGCCGCCTGGCAGGACACTTTTCCCGATTTCACGGCGAACGAGTAGTGCGACTGAGAGGTGGTGACCGGTCCTCCGATCCAACTACCGTCGTCTTTCGTGCAGTTGACAATGTATTGATAAGGCGTGCCATTCCATTCCGCCGGCGGTGCCCAGAAGAAAGAGATGAGCGCTCGGGGACCATCCACAGTCTTCTGTTGGGTCGCGTAGATTCCGAGCTGTGTGGGCGGAGTCGGCGGCTTGACTGGAGCCGTCAGACCGGTTCTGTTCAAGACCGCCGAGGCCCACGGAGTGATCGCTTGGATGGAGACGTCGAAGCGTTGCGCACTGCTCCACGCCTCCAGTACTTCCGATGGAATTGTGAAGTTCGTGTCACTTTGCATCGCAATTATCGGCGCATCGACTCCCATTTTGTCTCGGTAGATGGACACTTTGAAGAGTACCGTTCCCGCTTCGGAAGGAGGCGAAACTGTCCATTGCAGGTCGGTTTTACTGCCTTCCGCAAACTTAATCTCGTCCGTGAACTCGATCTTGTGCGAGATGGCAGTGTACCGAAGGGGAAGGATCCGATCCACTCTCTCCAGCTCCGACGCCACATTCGACACTTCCAAGTCTTTGTCGATTTGAACAATGTGATTGGTCTTGGCGACCAGAATCATTTTATCGTGCACGATCAAGAATCGACGGAATCTGAACGAACACTATCAAAGGACCAGAGGCAATTGAACTAACGGTACAATTGAAGCGGCACTCGCAATACTCCTCGGCTCTCGGTTATCCGCCTCCGACTCCCACAGATTGACAGTTCCGTTTCTCGCCTGCGTCAGAAAATAGACCATGCCAGTTGTGTCGTCACTCGAAATTCCCATCACTTCTGCACAATCTTCGAGCGGCTCTTCGCACGAATAGTATCTGAATGACAGAAAAAAGAGAGTCTTCGTTGGCACTCGACAATTTACTCGTAATCGAACGTTGTGGGAAGTCTGTAAGAGACGATTTTGTACGAGGAGGCAATGAGAATCGTGGATCGGGACGGCATAATAGACATCATTTCCACGAAAAGGCCGTCTTTGAATGGCTTTGGAGTGCCAGACACGTCATCCAGATCTTTTTTGAATATTCCCATCTGAAGAAAAAGAAAGTGAAAGTGTTGGAGGCCTCAGAAATGCACAACTTACGGAATGGTCTCCGGCCAAGTAGACAGTCTTGGTGGTGTTATCCAGTACGTGCGGATATTGCATCTTATCGAGGCTTCTGACCGTTTCGTCCGTCGCCACCACATCCCCCAACATGTCAACGGAGACGACGTCGTCTGCCTGCTTCTTTGTGAAGATGAATGGGATTGCTGAAATGTAGAAACTGGGCCGGAAACATAATTTCGCAAAGTTACTGTTCTCTAAATCCGGGAAAGCCGTGTTGGAAGTGGAAGTTGGGGAAGAGCAGAAGTCTTCGCTGCACACTTGCACCTGCACATTGTACTGTTTTCCGGGTGATATGTCGATTCTCTAAAAAATGATCTTTTAAATATTGTTTTTTTTCTGAAAAAGAAGAATAACTTGCCACATTGTTGTTGGTAGTGTAAATCTCTTTTGGAGAAAAATCAGCAACTTCTGGTGCAGTTATTTTCAGAAAGTAGGTGGTGTTTCTCCAAAAACTTCCTTGTGCTTGGAACGGAAGAGTACTCGTCTCGCTCCAAGACACTACTCCGGCCTTGTCGGAGACTAGGAGTGCGATAGACGCGACAGGAGGGATGCGTGGCTTCAGAAGGATCTCTTCCAAGAAGCCGTAGGACATGAGCGCACTCGAGTAGGTGAATCTGCAAAGTTCAAAACGGATTGATGAGAGTGGGATTCGAACCCACGCCCCCGGAGGGACTGGTGCCTAAAACCAGCGCCTTAGACCACTCGGCCATCTCACCGCTCTCTGAATGAGCCGCTTGGGAGCAGTGATAGGAGTGAGCAGAGAGAATAGAGACGGAAAGATAAGGCGGCGCTTACTTGTTCGGAATGTTCTCCTCGCCCTTTGCAGTGTCTCTGTGAAAATGCAGTTCTCGTCGGCCTCCGTCTCGCCACACTTTCCCTTCGTCCAGTAGATCAAATCGCTTTTTATCCGAAAGTGCTGCACATCCGAATAACCGGACTCTCGGAAGATGTGCGGCTGGTCCGTTACTGGGTTCAGAGTCATCATGGTGCCATTTTGAAGGGCTGAGTAGAGCAGAAACTTGGAAATATCGAAGAAAATTCCGTTTGATGGTGACATATCTGCAAAGATCTTCCTTAGTTTTAATGACAACTTTCTCTGACCTTTGAGGTATTGAACACTGGCCACAGTCTCTATTCCGGTGGCGTTGAATGCAATCATTTCGGTTCTGTACACTTTGTTGTCCACGTGCAGAGAGTACATGTGACTAAATCCCAATCAGTGATCGTTTTCTTTCCAACACTAATCTTACCCATTCACGGGATCAATCGTTATCTCTTTGGGCGGATTCAACGCGTCATTGTGCACAATGAGCACACAATTCGGAGTCTCTTCCGACTCCATCGTCCTCAGTTTGCACCTCAGTATCCCTTTGTCGTGTTGGACAGCGTAGAGTGTGCGCTGGATGTGATCTATCTCGATTTGAGTGATCTTCGTGTCCATCTCGCCCACAGTCTTCAGTTGGATTACTGTAGACGGCTGATCTTCATCGGTCTGATTCGCAGACATTTGGAACGTCCAGAGGGATCCTTTGGAGCTTCCGATTGCTAGAGTGTTGTCGCATATTCCGGCGATTGCGGTGATTGCGTCTTCGGTTGGAAGAGGGAACGGGATTACGGTAGCCGCATCGGCCAGAGCATACTGATCGAGCTCTTCGCTCTCGAGCAAATGAGATCCGTTTGAGAAGATGAGACGGGAGGAGGCAGCGGAAATGAGTTCCACTTCCACTGAAATGGAAATGATTTCAGGCCTATTCGGAGCGTGAACTCACCCTGATTCACAAAGAAATCCAGAGGAATCTCCACGAAGGCAGTGGTCGCTCCGTGCTCGTCAATGGCCGAAATGGTGGCTTTGCAGCAGTTGTCTTTGGGAAGGTTCGAGAATAAATGGCATCTCGAGATGGACTCCTCCGTGTTGATTGTATTGTCGTCCAATGTCATCACGGTCAATTTGAATTTGGGCTGTAACCTTTCAGAATATTATTCGACATTGAAACGGCGTACCGTAGGCTGATTTGTCTTGTAGCAGACCGCCACTCGATCATCGGAAAGCTGCAACTGGCCGATCACTTCCAGACTTGTGCCCGCCTTTGCAAGTGGTAAATGGTAGGTGGTCGTCCGAGAAACGAGGACCTGACTACGGTAGGAGAGCGCCAGACGCACTTCCACGTGTTCTCCGTGCTCGAACGGAACGTGCACCTCCGAAGACAACGAGGAGTTGCGGAAGGATCCGTGCGGAAGGGAAGTCCATCTCCAGCCGAGCACGCCGTTCAGTGGACGCGTTTGGCAGAACCAGAAGATGTCGGCGGTCGCTATTTCCTTGAGATCTTCTGCGAGAGCGTCCGGGAACTCCCACTTCAACTTCATCGCCGTCTCCAGCACTTCCATGTTGACGTGTGTTTGGACGAGAAGTGTCTGGGCTTGAGCCAAAAACGAAACGAGCACCGCCCGACATCCTTGCTCACAGGCGGTCGTCACAATCCCGGCTTCCGAGCACTTGACGTTGCACTTGGATTCTCGTTCGTCCACGTCTTCGCATCCGTGTCTACACTAAACACTCTGCGGTTCAACTCACACAACCATTCAAAGTCTCACTGATAATATCCGGCTCGAGTAGTTGTATTGTGCGAGGCTCGTCCAGTGCGTCTCCCCCGGATCCAGCGGATACGCCTGCAATCGTTTCCCGGACATGAAAATGCGCTCCAATCGAACCGACTCACCAAGTTTCGTTCTTCGCATTGACTCTGACACGTCTTCAGAGACGAGGAGAAAACGGTGGCTGCATTGATGACAGAGGTGGAGGAGAGGGAAAGGAACAACAATAACAACGAGAGGGGGAGGTGCGAAGAAAGCATATAAAGCAGTCAGGAGTCGTCATGTACAGGCCCCCCCGCTCCAGATCATTTCTCCTTCGACGTCTGCGCCCTCCCCGGATCACCGTCTGCGTCTCCGCGTGCGTGCCCGCTCTCTCGCCGCCTAATCAACTGAATTGTCGAATATCATTGACAACGACATCATCACATCAATAGACCCCCCCCCCTTCTCTTTCTTCTTCTTCTTCTTCTTCTTCTTCTTCTTCTCGTGCCCGCCCTAGATTACTCGCACACTCGTAAATTGTCTTTTTGCCCGATTTCCGTTTCAAAAATTCCAATCTCAAGTGCTTGCGCTAGTTACCTGTTTCACATTTATTCGTTTGTTTTGTACATTACAAGAAGAGAGACCGATTAGTTGGATCCTAAAAGAGATATCCGAGTTTTGAGTAGTACTTGTGATGGTCTTGAAAGTCGTTGAGAAGAAGCAGGTTTATCACCGATTGGTCGAACCTGAAACGTTTCTCTTGCTGCATTTAATTGCCTCGAAAACGGACCTATAACAGTTCGCAAAGACGTCGAATCGATTTGAACCGAATCTGCAGAAGACCTGCGAGCCCGGCGGGCTCATGCACGTTTTATCGAGGGCGCACAGGATCCACCATTTGAAGATCTTGACCGTGTACTCTGTCCGTGCCACGTAAAATGTGTTGGCGCCGAGTTGAGAGCCGTGCTCTTCGTTTTTGAGCAAGGGAACCGAATTAGATGGGAAATAGTCGAGCAGTTCTGAAATTAGATGATTAGGAACATAACTGACAGATGTAAAGTACGTGGAAACATGACTGCGAAGTTACTGTGACTGGCATGAATGAAGAAAACGATCGGCGAAGGCTGCAACGGAGATCAGTGGTTATCAAGGACTTTTTCACGTTGCTCACCAGCGGTTGGCTCGCATTTTTCCGGTTTTCGGCGATTTCCCTGAACAACTCATTCGTCATGTTTGGCTTTTTGACGGCGATGTGCGCGTCCATCCACCAGATGCTCGCGTGCTCCTTCATCACTTCCGCCAGAATCAACGGCTTGAATCTGTACTCCATCCACGCGCCCACGTACTCCGGATATCCGGAAGTGTTAAAGTGCCGATACTCCACATTCGCATCCTTTTTAAAGTAGTCCGCGTAGAGATTGTTCAGGTCTAGCCCATAGATGATGTACTTTCTTTTGGGATAAAACTGGCGGAGAGACGCCAGAGAATGGGTCCCTTCGTTGAAATGATTGTCGGAGACGGCCGAGCAGAACACCACTTCTTGTTCGTTTTTTATCGAATCGGAAAGGTTCACGAATGGGCCCGGGTTCTCGACGAGATCTGCAAAACAAGGTCATCTTTCTGTAGACTGAATATGATTAATGTTTGCTTTGGAAATTGACAAGCAAACATGTCTATGGAATACTTTTTGAACTGAAGTTCAGCGAAACAACCGTATAGTAGGTTTTTGGGATACGATCTTTACAGGATGCGGCAAGGTCCGATTCTATAATCGAACAACTCACTGAGCTTCTCCAAATGTTTCAGATGAGCACAATCGAATTTCTTGCCAACAGACTGCGGATTCTGCGGATCGACGTAACAGAAGTGGTACTTCTTTCCCGTTGCCTCAGAGACACATTCACAAGAGCTCTGATCTGTCGCCGAACTGGGAGGAAGTACAGGAGATGAAGCGTCAGGGAACATCCGTGACACACTTCTCTGCTCCTGAATCCTTTCATTTTTCTCTCGTTTCATTTCTACCGTGGGACTAACCGTTAACTCTCTGCTCCGCGTATAGTGCATTGAGAAGATGAATCCGGAGAAAGTGACGCCAAGAATGAAGATGAAAGGCCCGCGGAACGTCCGTTTCATTGTGATAGCGTCTGAGAGTAAAGGGATGCAAAAAAGTGGTTAAAAAGGGAAAAATGTGGGTCGGTCGGGAATAAAGATCAGCATCGTTTCGGCTCAAAAGAGACCATGAAAACATCTCGGAAATGCGGAAACATCAGCGAATAAATTATTGGGGGAAAAAGGCCGGGTGTCCCGGACGACGCCTCTTTCTTTTCTTTCTTTGGTGAGCATTTTCGATAAGCTCAAGTTGGGAGACGAACAGAACAATGGTTTATAAGCTCAAAAGGACAAGAAACTGTTTTCAGTTCTAAGTACACAGAGAATAGGAACAAAGAGGTGAAGTGAATGAATATTGTGAACTGTGCTGGCATCAATTTCCCACTGTTCCCACGTATCGTTTTGTTTTGTTTTTGTCCGATTATTTGAACAGCCGAATGGACTCGGGAGCGCATGAAATACGATTGAATAGAGATAGATCTGAAACAAAATATTGCTCTTTCTTTCGTTTCGCCGAATCATTGCGCCCCGCCCAAACGTAGCCTCCCTACTTCAAACAAACTTAAGAAGAATTAAAAGGGCGTGACGAGAAAGTCATGTAAGTGTGAAAAGGTCTGCACTTTCCGATAAACCGCTGTGGAAACGTGCGCACATTGATAGAAGCTGCCAGTTGCCGGACAGCCGGGCGCCGATTTTATGACTGCCCTCGGGAGGGCGCAGAGACGTGCCGTCGATAGCTCAGTTGGTAGAGCGGAGGACTGTAGAGTCAGTGGTTATCCTTAGGTCGCTGGTTCGAATCCGGCTCGACGGAATTTTTTTCCTTTTTTAGC
Organism: Caenorhabditis sp. 36 PRJEB53466; assembly: GCA_946814055.1. Taxonomy (NCBI): domain Eukaryota; kingdom Metazoa; phylum Nematoda; class Chromadorea; order Rhabditida; family Rhabditidae; genus Caenorhabditis; species Caenorhabditis sp. 36 PRJEB53466. The sequence goes on along the minus strand of CAMPFS010000005.1, from coordinate 2,978,401 downwards.
GAATGTTCTGCTGCGTCTTGCATTTCATCTAATGAGACTGCATTAAAATGATATGTTGCTGATTGTACAGCTGCACTCTTCATCGCAACATCAAACTAGACTAATAAAAGACGGACCGAGTAATCAGAAATATCCACGTCACATTTCATCTCTCTTTCCTTTACGTCATTCTGGAACCCAATGAACTTCAACATGTTGAAGCTTGCAAAAAAATGGGGTCAGCGAAATTACTGCGTTTTTATATCACAGTCGCTCATTGAGATTCCTACTAACAGAAAATCATCATTCCCGCGGGTTGCGGCCAACCTCAGCGTTTTCAAACATTTTGCGCAGCCGACACCTCGCGGGTTCCGCCGTCCGCTATCTTTTGCGGGCGAGAGGGGCGGAGTCTAGCCGCTGTGTGCCGTTTCTGGGTGGAAACGAATGATATCATCATCAAATTGCGTTGATGTGAAGACGGTGACATGTAGGTATGGAAAATGTGCCAGCATGAGAAGAAAGAAAAGAAGTCGTTCGTATCAATCTTCTCGAAATTCATTACTATTCTGTATCATGTCTAAACTCACCTGCCAACCGAAACATTTCAAAACTTCTTTCTGCCCTGGCGGATGCCCCAAGCAGAGCGATCTCAATATTATAGGGGCACCGAACAGAAATGACGCTCTGTTGAGAAACTCTTTTTGCAGTGCAAATTGGGCGACCTCGGGGCCGAGTTTGAAAAGTTAGGCCACGTTTTCAGTGGAAAATTACTTCGCGGCCTAGAAATTCTGCCAGATTGCGAACAGCGCGCCCTTTCTGTCCGGTGCCCCTATAATAGCTATCGACGCGTTTTTCTTTCGCAACAAAATAAGAATACAGACGATTTATCAATCGAAAAAACAAGAAGTGAGTGATATGAATGAAATACCCGTAACAAAATGAACTTGGCGAGATTCAAAGTGGGAGGAAAAATGAAATGAACAAAGTGCCTAGAGATTGTTTGCGGAATGAATCACAGGAAACGAGGCCGGAAATTGGGGAGGGACTCTCAACTTTTGTCTGTTCGATAAAGTAGAATGTCGAAAAGACGGATCTCGTCAGGCGACAGATGATGGAATGAGATGAGGTCGTTGGCGAACGCTTCGTAGCCCTGAAAATGTAATTTGCGATTCTTTGCGCACCAAAACGAGGAACGTACTGTTTTCTCTCGGAATTTGACCCAATCCACACTGGCCTTGGTCTGATGGAACGTGTCGCTCGGGGAGAACGTGTTGAAGCGATTCTGGCCGGCCGAGTTCCGAGTGTCTTCCGGATAGATTCCCGCGTTCGCCAGACATCTGAAACCGCATTCACACTGGATCTTTTTGGCGTTCCTCACCTGGCAATGCCGACGTCTTCATAGATATCATCAGGACACAACGTGGCATTCGGATACAACTCTTCCGAGAAAATCTTGAGAGCGGCTCGCGAGAGAATGTAGCCAGCGCCGCCCGCGTTGTATCCATTTCGGAGGTATGGCTTCAGAATGTATCCCAAATAGTGGGGTTCGTTCGGGTTTAGCGTCGAGAGGAACGTCTTCAAGTTCTCCACGATCACGTAGGTGTCGTCGTCGGCCTGAAGTAGAATTTTATAAGAAGCACCGAAGAAGTTTTGTCCGAACCTTGAGATACCAGTCGAATTGCGACGAGATGTTCGTGTAAATGTGCTGGAAAGCGTAGCGACTTTTGAAGAACAGATTGTAGTAGTTGTCGGGAATGCCGGCGAAGACCGTCGAGTACGGTATCCGGCTGTCGTTGAACTTTTCCGAAGTGAACAGTTGTCCGTGGTCACATCGGTGAATCCACGTCTCATTGATCGCCAGGGACCGTGTGTCGTGGTAGATGGACGAGGTCTGCACCCAGCAGAACAGCTTCCCTTTCTTCGGTAATCGCTTCGCCGCAGGTGATACTTCTATTAGATTTAGAAGTTTTGGATCGTTGGCTCTGAAAGTCGAGATAATCAAAGCTCAATAATCGCGTTTTAGGTGGTCTGTGATTACCTGTCATACGTGGCTTTTGGTGTTTTATCCCTGGTGAGCAGGAGGACTGTGAGCAGGATGGCTCCGAGAATGAAAGTGAAAAGGACGGTGGAGAGCACGACTTTCTTCTGCGGTCTTTTTGTGGATTCCAGAGAATCGAGATCACCCTGAAAAAGAACAATTCACTTGTTTCGGACAGTTTAGTTGTTTAGACTTACATCGTAAATGTTGTAGTTATCGTCCGTTTGACAGAATAACGTCCTAATCGCAGACCATCGAGCCATGATTGTCTGAAATGAAACGAATCGAAAAGAGCACGGAGAGCCCATGATTCACCCAGTGATGATAACGAGAGAACTTTCGGTTTCGAATCATAATAAAGTGAGCGAATAAAGGGAACGGAGAGGGAGAAGAAGTGCCCGGACGGCGACTGATGCATTGTGCTGCAACAGCCAACGAGAATGGCCGATTCGGAGGGGGGCAGGAGAAGAGAGAGAGAGAGCCGAGATAAACGGGCGTTACTATGGTGAGAAATTGATATGGGAAAAAGGGAGAACGTGGTGAGAAAAGAATTGAAGGCAACGGGGCGGCGGCTTGAGAATACACCTCGATTCTAACCATAGTTAGCTGTAACGCTTGTATTTAGGAAGCGAAGAATATTTCCTCTCCCAATACGGGCAGGAAAACAATGTTATGGAAAGGCACAAAACTATTCTATGACTGATATGGGAAAGAAAATGGCAGAAGATACAAAGATTAAACCTGCGCGAGAATCACTGTCTCTTGAGGTTTACTCAATAATAATTAATGCAAGCCTTTGCATCGAGAGAGAACCTAAAATGATGCCAAATAAGTGGCTATGTCCAATATATATGTCCAATATATATATCGTGAGGCTGTGAAAGTGAGAAGTCTCCGAATGAGAATCACGAAACAATGGAAGAATGAACTTTAAGCCATGAAACCTGAGCCCATTTCAACTCTATTTCAAATCGTTTACAGAAAAGTGCTCACTTTCAAACTCAATGAACTGTACTCACTTGTCTGCTAACTAAAAGTGCACGCCAGGCTGGCAAAACGTTTTCCGGCTGCGAATCTTTGAAAAAGTGTTGGCGTCATGCACTCGTCCAGTGTACGCGACAATTTATGTTCGCGTGTCTGGCGTCTGGAGCCACCAATCTGCTCTTTTCCTTCTCAAAACTCTTCGTGTCATAAGCATAACTGGGTCCGGAGGGCGTCGTGTCACACATGCGCCGCCAGCCAATACATCATCATGAGGAGAGGCCGTGAGAATGTTTGGAATAGAGAGAGAGAAAAAAAAGGGTTTCGAACCGATCACTGGGAAAAAAAAGGAAGAAATAACAGAAATGTGACGCAGGGAATCCGTCTTTTTTGCGGCCAAATAAGGAGATGGGGGGACTGCGAAGAGATCAAAGATTGGAGAGAAAAAGAGAAAGACGCGAAGGGAGAAGCTGTACTCGAACGAGACCGAGCCATAAACAGAGGCACGAGCTCGTCATTTTCAACAAAAAAAGCGTGTCAGCAACATCATAATAAATCATTAGCGGGATGAAAAGAAACACTTGATGCGTGCTTATCACACTTATCAGCCACCATGTGCACTCCGTCCCGTCAGCTGTTCGACAACAGCTGGGAAGACGCGTTTTTATGACCCGCTCCCCTCCCACTCACCTATGACTAACAACATAACAGCAAAAAATATGCATTTTTATGACCCCCCACTAGCAGAAATCAACGAAAAGCCGAAAATAAGGGGGTTAAGGGGTGCCTGAGGGGCAGAAAAAGAGAAGAATGGAGAAAACGGAGAGGGCGCGAGGAATGGTGTGAAATTGGATGGGCGGGATGGATTGGAAATGGGTTGAGGAGGGCGGAATGGATGACAGACGAGATGTGGGGATAGAACTGTGGACTGTTGAGTGAAACGACGATTAAAGTTACGACAGAAACATAAACTTTTTATTGCCGCTCTCTTTTTTGAACACTTTTCCGTGTTTTGATAGCCAAAGTGACAAACGTTGTTGCTGAAATCAATAAAGATGACGTCGCGTTACAAAAAACATTCTTTGTTGTCAAACAGCGTAGACAGAATTTCGTGACTATTCATTCTCCAATCACTTTTGATCACAAATGTTTAGTTCAGAAAACGATGAATCCTGGCAAGTAGCATGTTATAAAAGAAGAAAACCTCATTGGCTCGAACAAGTAGTACACATTTCCAATGTGTCGCCGCCGCATAACGAGCATTTTCCTCTCTTTTCCGGCCTGATGAGCATACGACGACGGCGTGCAACATTTATGAAATTAGAAGACGGACGACGAATTCAGCCCTCAAATCTGGTTACCCGCGCATGTGATGAGCAAAGTCTAGGCAAAGTACAAATAACGCGGCTCTCCTCAAGGGAGGTATCGGTCACTTGAGAAACGCGGAAAAAAAGGAGGAAGGAAGCGAGGCGTTGATGGATTTTTTCGTCAAGAGCGTTTTTTTTTTCGTGTGGTAGGGTGAAGGACTCTGGATTTTCAGTGGGCAGATCTTACGGGATCACATGTGTGGGGGAACGGAACAACAACATGTTTTTTCTTTCCGAAATTCTGTTTACTTTGGGTCAAATATCATGGTGGTGATAAAAGATGTCGTGGGAAAGTGAGACGAGTCTCCGAATCGAATATTGTCGAAGTTGCCCACCAAAGAAATTGGAAGGAGGTGAAACTTGGAGAAAACGCGAAAATTGACCTTATTTGCATGTGTGCGGAGACCTGAAACGATTGCGGCGGCGGCAAAATACTCGCGCGGCGGCCGAGAGACAACAGTCTGCCGAAGAGACGCAGAGAGGAGGAGGAGAATATGGAAAAGGTATGGCAATTGTCATGAATAGGACATGAAGTGGCGGCGGCGCCCTTCGATTATTAGTACATGGTTTTTTGTGTGGACTGCACGAAAAAAAATGATCTGCGAAAGTATTGTAACGGAGAAACCGAGTACTCTTGACCCTAATCAAGCGGTGAAAAACAAGAGCGAATTCATTGTGGAAAAGGGGAAAAAGGGACGGAATCTACCTCTTTCGGCCGATGCTCCTACTCATTTTTGGCCTGTTGTTTTTGTGTTTTGCATGTCAACCACACACACACACACACACACACACAACTCTCGCTTTTTCTCTCGCTCACTCAACACAGACTTCCAAATTTGGTTAGGCTCTTTTTTAGGAGGAACAACACAACAACGAACAACAACTGAAAAAGCTCGTGAGCTGGCGGACCACCTGGGCTCAGTCCTTTTAAACCGGCAAACAATAGAAAATGTTGCAGAGTTGTGAATAAGCGAAGAGGTCCATGATGACGTCGTTGGCAGCAAGTTTCAGACATCGGAAAAGGGAAAACCGGAATGGTTCCTCTTCACAAAGTTTATTTTCATTTTTCAAAATCAAAAGCTGTATACTTCCAAACGACTCCTGGTTTCTTCGCTATAAAAAGCCGCAACTTGTTTTGTTGTTTTCCGAAGCGGTCTCTCGCACGCTAATTATCAGAGCGGGGCATCCGTCTTGACCGCACTCCGGTTCCTGAAGTACTAGTCAGACGCTGAACACTTCCGAAACTAAAGAACTTTTTGGTGCAGGCTCGTACCTTAAGAACAGCGACTAGCCAGAATATCAGTAGCATAGGGATGCAGAACATGCTCAGGCGCCTGAAATCGCCTGTTCTGCATCCCTACAGTAGCATAGTGATTTTTCAGGGAAGACAGAGAGAGAATATTACCCGTTTTCATCGGGAACAAGTGAAATGAGACAGTATTTCTCCGGCGGCACGCATCTGAAGTCTCGGAACACGGAGACGTGCCCTCCGAGCCCTGTTCTGTGCATTGTCATAGTAAATGAGTCCATTATGATGTAAACTAACAAAGAGACACAAAAAGCACGCACGAAACAGCCATATTTCGAAGTAAAAACATTTAAAAAGTATGGCCGGCCTTTTTGCTCACAATTGTCAGTTTTAGTTAGGAAACCATGGAAATTGATAATACATGTACATGTCATAAGCAGAAAAGTGAATTCTTGCGTTAGAATTCATTGAATTGTTCAAAACAATTATAGAGTGTTGCGCTGGACGGCCGGTCGAACGGTGCTTGAGTGGACGTACGATTCGCTGCTCTGAACGGAACGTTTTTTCTTTTTGAGAGAAAGAAAAAAAGAGGAAAGAACCTTCTTGAATGTAATTTTTTTAAGGAAACGAGATCGGATCGTCGGGTTCATAGTCATGTAGATGATGATGGGACAACCTGTGGGGTAAGGAGTAAGGGAAGGGACCGAGAGAAATGGTACCGTGGTCCAGTTGCCATAAAAACTGAGCCGACATTATGAGCCAAACGGGGACGACGATGAAGTTCATCACCACGTAAACACTCGCTGAGATCTGGTTGATGAGGCACATTACAATCGACTGATACAGGACTTGATGAGACTGAAAAGGTCTCTGTGAGTTCGGGGGGACCATCTGAAACTGCTTTACCTGGACGTGAATCTTCGAGACTTCGTTGGATCTGCTGGCTTTTAACAGAACGAAACAGATGTAGCCGTAGAAGACGAATGTTCCGCTCATGATCATCGCATTGTTGAAGCCATGCTCGACGTTTGTGTACTGTATATCTAAGACTTGAAGCGCAAAACACTAGCGTACTGCTTTCTCACCTCGGCAGTCCGATTCGGAAAGATAAACGGATCATAGAACCACGCGTAGTATTTGGAAGAAAAAACACAAGTAGGAGTGAAAAACACAAAGTAGAGACCATAGATTATGGGGATGAACATCGCGAAATAGGTTCGGTGGCCTTTGAAAAAGAGATCGGAGAGGTTAGAGTTGGAGAGGTGCATGGTACGATTGACGAGCAGCAAGATGTTTAAGAGACACGAGCAGCACCAGAGACCGAGTCCACAGAGTCCTCCCATGTAAATGACGGTTGGATAGGTGCAAAAGACGGCTCCTCGCATGGCTAGGAAGCCTGTGAAGATGGAGTTCATCGCAAGCGCCAGCATGTCCACGATGCCCACGGTGAACATGATTTTGTAGCAGGAACAACGGATGAGGTCGGACTCGAGCATTGCAAACAGGCAGGGGATGAAGAGGATCTGCATGATTACTCCGTACGTGATACTGATCATCCCGACGACCGGACGCTTTATTCCGAACTCTTCCGTCCATTCTTCAGCGCTCTTTGCGCTTAAACACTTTCTTATACGGAAGAAGCCTAGAGAGCCTACCTGCAGTTATACAGAGGAATTTTTTCCACTCCACCGTACTCGATAACTTTGTTCATCTTGTGACAAGAAGGATGTGTCTAGAAAATGAGTTTCGTTTCTTACGCCTCATCCGACGCTTTTTATACGCATTTTTTAAATGTCTGTTTTGGAGGTTTCCTGCCAAAAACAAAACAGCGCACCTGTTTTTTGCATCGTCCATTTTGCTCCCGGTCTAGGATACAATTTGATACGAAAAATAAAATCAGGAACCATTTGGAGCTAGCTGTGAATCAATTCGCACTCAGACGGCGTCAGCTCTTCTAACAGCCTTGAGATGAAATCACGGAATAGACAAAGTTGGAGAAAGTGAGGCAGCAGTAGCCGAATTCGTCACTCTCAGTGTACCGTACCAAGGTCAATATCCCTTACTTGTCATAACTGCATGCATAGAAAAAAGCGTCGCCCCTGTGTCTTCTGAAGGAGAAGAAGGGCTCTCGAAACAAACCACTTGTCTTCTCTTCTCACCTTTTCTCCGCGTCTCCTCACCATTCACAATGTCTGACAGGAAATTAGTGACTGCCAAAAGCAGTATAAAATAGGGAACCGATTGGCATTCAGAATGACCACACACCTCGCCGGTTTTTGTTCTGTCTTCCCCTCTCGGATGACCTTCTCGAGATGAAAAAAAATGAGTTTTACTCGTGTCCGGTCCCTTCACAGTCCCTTCGTGCAGATCTTTGGACCCGAGAGTTCTTGTGAAGCCGGATGTGAATGCACAAGTTGTAGACGAAATAATTGCCGTGTTATTTGTGGCGTTTCAGCTGCTTCTTTGAGAGTTATTTTTTTTTTTTTGGAATTTTCTGAGAATCACGTTTGTTCCCGGACTAATGTTGATCTCTAGTTTTGTGCACGCTTGAACTGAACATAGAACTACGGTAGGCGGTGGTTCCAGTGAAATTCCAAGGTCAGACGAAAGTTTCTCGTTTTCATGTTTACTCAATGCCTCCTCTCACTTCCCGAACAAATCCTCACAGATCTTCATTTCCTTTCCAGATGCGCTCTCTTCTTCTTCTCATTCTTCTCCCCGTTGCCACGTCATCACTCCGTCTCTGTTTCGACAAATCCCCAAACCGATCTCTCTTCGCCCGTCCGCTCCTTTCGCTTCGGAACTTGAGCCTCGAGAAATGCTTCAGTGCGTGCCTGGAAATGCCGCGCGAAACTTGCAAGTGAGTGGCTCCCCAGGTGCTTCCGCACTCACATCAGCACCTTTCAGATCGGTCACATACACCCGACAGACATCGGTTTGTCAGCTGAACGCAAAGTCGAAGAAGGAAGTGAAAATAGTGAAGAACCCGATGTCGGACTTCTATCACAGACACTGTTTCGATAAGCCGAGTGTGGCCATCCGAAGAGATACGGTAGCGACGGACTCTGCGGGATGCTTCTCTTCCACCCCGGGCAAAGTCCTGATCGGCATCGTCGACCAGCTGGTTCGTGACGTGGCAACTGTGTCCGACTGCCAAGGACACTGTGCGAACAGCCAGACGAAGTACGACATCACGTGCAAGAGTGCGATGTACTACGAGAAAGACAAAGAGTGCATTCTGGCGTCGCAGTCGAAAGCAGACATTCCGGATCTGTTCATTGACGACGATAAGTCTCTGTACTTGGAGAACGGCTGCCTGGAAAAGAGCGACAAGTCAGTGGTGGTGAAGACTTCCGACGTCTTCAAAGGATCGTCTAAATTCACGGAGAATGATTCATCGAAAGTCGACGAAGAGCTGGAACCTCTGAAGACAGAGAAGACCACCCTGGCAACCATTCTCTCCTCAGCCCTCCCAGATATCAAGGTGGAATTATCTGGATACGAAGGACCGTCCGACTCGGTAAGCAATCTTAACCGCGAAGATCTGTTGACGACGAGACCGACGACCACAACGACGACGACGACGACGACGACTACAACCACTCCGAAACCGATCGCTCCCAAGGTGATCGACAACTACAATGTGGTGAACACCCCGAAAACAGAATACGGAAGACGATTGAGGGACACACGAGTCAAGTCTTGCTTCAAGTACGCTTCTGTTTTTCAGATCAGATCCATGATTCATTGTGATTGTAGGGAAGTGAGACCGATCGGAAAGATGGAGGCGTTGAGGGTGGTGAAAGCTTATTCTCTGGAGCAGTGCACGGACATGTGCAGACTGTGCACAAAGTGTTTGGTCAAGCAGAAGAAGTGTCAGGCGGTGGCATTCGATATGTGAGTACGGTAGTCCAAAGATCCGCTCAGATTGTGCAGTGAGGCTTGTGCTCCCCCCGCATTCCTCTGAATGACCTCATAAGCGAGTACATTCCATTATCCGCTTCATCTCTTTCATTTCAGTTCTCGCGAGCTGTGCGCTCTCGCCACGAAGCGGCTCACCGACGGCGGCTCGTTCAAGGATGACATCATCTACCACAACCGAATGGATTGTTGATTCTGCCCATCCCTTCCTCGCCTCTCCGGCCAATTATCCCCGTTTTCCCATTGTACATCCCCATTTTCCCACTCCAACTCATTTCAATTTCTCTCTCTGGTCATAAAACATGCTAAACCTAATGCGAAAACATTTCACTCGTCGGTTTTCATTCATTTCCGGACAACTATTCACGTTATAAATTAGACTTTTGCCGATTTCTTTCGAATCGGCGCCTGTGGCTGCCCTGCTTGTGCGTGATAGTAGGCCATCGGATGATATTGTACGGGACTCGGTCGGGCCGCTTGGAATGCTTGTGGAGGTCCGGGAGCTGGGCCTGAGAATGATCATTTACTGCATGCTCTTCTATTGTTCCCTTCCCTTAAATACCTCTATAAATAGGACTGTACACTGCGAATGGCGAATAGCCTGCTGGAATTTCCATCGGCTGATACATCTGATACGGTAGGTACTGGGAGTACGGATCCTGCGGAATCGCCGCTACTTGCGGAGTCAACTGAGCCTTCTGAGCCATCTGAGCACTCCTCATTCTGAAAATCAGAACACTGCTCTGTTCCATTTTGCGAACAGAACTCTCACGGTGCGGAAAACACGAAGAGAAGGACTCACGAGTAGAAGGCTGGCAAGTCGGCTTCTTCGATGAATTCGTACCTTCCACGTGCGTCGATGCCCTTCAGAATCAGCGAAGTCAGAATGAAGACGGCAGTGGTGTGACGTGGCATTCTTTATCCGAAACTGCCGACCTCCGCTTCTCGTTTTATACCCCTCATACCGGTTTCGGCGTACTCATTAGTCCCTGTCGATGTGTGACCGAGAACCTTCTTGAGTAATATCCATCAGTTCTAGTGCCTCTCGAACGCTTCCCGATTTCGAAATCAATTCATTATTAGTAGTTTGCGGCAGGTGAAGTCATCTGATTGAGAAATCCAAAATTAATCACCGTGATATCACCGAATCCCTGTGCATAGAATGTAATGAGCAGGTGGTTTAAACGGGAAATGAACTGGAATGCATCGAATTTGAATTGGAATCTGATGGGCGGAGCTTTCGGTGTTCACGAGTGGTATAAAAGGTTGCGAAACGAAAAGTCGCATGTTTTGGTGTTGCCTAGAATGAGACATTCGAGAGCAGTTTCTAAATTTACTTCACTGATGTTTGGTTTAGATCTCGGTCAGAGTCTCAGGTTGAGAGAACCTGATTTTTCCAGATTCTTTGCTCATTTATCCTCATTTATAACAAAACGCTCTTAATTTACCGTCATCTTTTTAGTCACATCTTCTAATTACCTTTTCCAGTTCTCCAGAATGTCTGCCGCCCTTCGCCTTGTTCTTCTCCTCCTGATTATTCTGATTTTGGCTGACGCGCAGTACAGAATGATGGGTAGGCTTTGAGAAAATCAGAATATCAACAAGACAGAGATCGAACATTTCAGCCAACTACGGACCGGTGTGGCGCCAGAAGTTGTGGAGAATGACGAGAATGCCGGCGTACGCGGAGCCAGGCGCAGATGCAGACGATGGACTGATGGATATGCTCGCGAATTGATTGATTCTTTCTTTCTTTTGGAATGACAAGTAAAATAAAATAAACCACCTGCACACACTTTATTACAACAGAAGAACACATGATTTAAGGGGAAGCAGCTGCTCTTCCAGCTCGAATACCATTTTTCTTCTTCGGCAAAGGCGGGACGATGACTGCGCTCTTCCACTTTTTCCTTTCTGCCGGCGACGCGTTCACCATGTACTCTTGAGTTTCGTTCAACTTTTCCTGAAAGTAATTTATTGAAACAAACAAGTGATAAGAAAAAAAGAAAAACCTGCATGATCTGATATAAATCCTTGCCAGCGATCGGCCTGAACACATTCACTACAGTCTCCACTTTCACAATCTGCAACGAAGAAAGATTCATTTCGTCTGTCATTAAAAATACTAACGTCGTTCGGATTCAAGAAGTGAATGTCAGTGAGATTCAATCTTTGCATATTGCTGTCGAGCATTTCCAATCTGGGAAGAAGATCGTTGTCATCGGCCGGTTGTGCCGTGATGAGCGAGATCAGAAGAAGAAGAAGAGAAAACAGTAGAGTTCCTCTGAAAAGAACGAAAAATTATGGAGAATTTACGAAGAGATACCTCATTTTATTGTCGAATAAATATGAAATAAAATGGAATAAAAAATCACTAGAAAGTTCAGGTTTTAACGTGAAGTGGGCGGAGCCTGGAGAGACGGGGCGAATCCCATTTTTTTCAAGAAGTTTCCAGAAATATCTTGCCGAATGTCAAAGTCGGAAAATGTTCTCCACATCTTAAAGTACCACCCTGATTTTTTCAGAATTTTTCAAAATGGTAAAAAAGAAGAAATTCCTTAGTTAGACTGGCTGCTGTTCAACACGCTGAAAAGTTTTTAATCTGACGAATCTGAAACAATACGAAAAACTACTGTAGATAGCTTTTCTACTGTGAATTTGGTTGCTATTTCGCCAGTCCCCAATTCTTGTGAGGATGCAGTATTGCGAGAAGATTCAAGTGCACGTATAGACCCATGAGGAGATGAATATTCGTTTTCTGACTCGTCTTCGTTTTGGAAAAAATGGAAAAATAATGAGCGTAAATGAAAACTGGAATAAAAACTGATTTCGGGTCCACCATTTTTCCAAATGGTCCACGATTCTACAACAGTGCTTCAATATCGCATCATCAAAAGCGCTGATAAGGCAATCAGAAACTCAGCAACGAAACATCACGATGAAAAACGGCGAAAAAGTGGTTGTATCACTGTTTTATTAGGAGAAAGTAGGTACATAAATACTCGATACATATTTACTTCTGGAGAGACGGAGCGAATCCCATTCTCTTGTTTCCAATGTCGTAGATGTTGCAGTACTGGCGGATGAACGGGTCTCCGAGAATCCAGGATGGTCCGAATCCTCCAAAGTCGAATGGGAAGGCGGCGAAGAGGCACTGGCCGTCTCCGGCGTCAACGATGTAGTTGACTGGCTGGATGGAGTAGGTGTTCGATCCAATGGTGATGTCGAGGGTTCCTGGCGTGGCGGCGCAGTCGATGAAGTAGACCTCGTTGAAGTCGTCGTAGGTGGCTCCGGCGGCCTTGGCGAGTCCAGCAACAACAGCTTGTGGTCCTCCGAGGAAAGAGGTTCCGGTGTCGGAGATGACCTCGACGGTCTTGGTGTTCGAGTAAGATCCGAGCTTGAATCCGGCAGCCTTGAACTGGTAATAGGTGGCGGACGAGAGGGCCTGGTAGGCGACGACGGCTCCGCAGTTGGTCGTGTCGACGGCTCCGTAGGTGAAGACTCCTCCTCCGACGTTGTTGAGGGAACCTCTGTGCTCGAGCCAGACGGTGAAGAGTGGCTGGTCGAGGAGGTTCTGGTTAATGGCGTTGATAAGTGGTGGAACGACACCGTCGACGGCGAGCGAGGTGAAGGCGAGTCCGAGGATTCCGTCTGTGGCGTCGTTCTTGAAGTCAGCGGAGATCTTGCTGGCAATTCCGAAGGTGGTGGACGGGACGGCGAGTTGCGACTCTCCGACGGCTCCGAACTGAAATGCGATAGATAAGAATGGGATCGGCAGAGTTGTTGATCTAAAGCACTTACTCTGACGGTGTCCTCTCCGAGGATTCCGGCGGCGTCTCCAGATCCGTACTGGATGGTCCAGGACTGTCCGTTGGTCACGAATGTGCTGGAGGCGGTGGAGTCGAACTTGCTCTTGGTCTTGCAGTTGGTCCTGCAAATCAAACACTACTATAGTCACTTAGAAACCTGCACTCACTTGCAGGTTGGTCCTGGAATCCAGAGGTTGGAGGATCCGGTGTCAAGAACGACGATGAAGCTCTGGTCTGGGGTTCCAATGGTGATGTTTCCGAGGTACTCAAAGTCTCCGAAGTCGTTGACGTTCTGTGGAAGGTTGGCGAGCACGTTCGGGGAGACGGTGCGGAGGTTTCTCTGGTACTCGAGGTAGGCAGCGTACTCTCCCTTGCGGATCATCTCCATCTTCTTGGATGGTCTCCATGACAGCTTGTGCTGGTGGACTGCAGCCGAAGCAAGGCCGAGGAGGGCCAGAAGAATGAGGGTCTTCATCCTGAAACGAGCTCAATCAGTGTATGAAATAGAGAGTAGGAATTGGGCAGAACCGCCAAATGAAGTTGGTCAAACGAAGACCAGATAGAGCGGTGTTTTATAGTTGTTTGAGCAAACCTCAGCACGCTGACGTAAGCCTAATTGGCCGATAAGAACCGCCTCCTTTTTTGGTTTGTACCCGATCGCTGCGCTTCTTATCAGCGACGAAAATGGAGGAGAGCGAAAGAGTCTTGTCGAGTTTTCCGGCTTCTGGAAGAGTGAGAAGGAAACCGATTTTATGAGCTAATAAAGTTTAGGTACAGGACGAATCGAATCGATAAACAGGTCGAGTTCCGTGAGAGTCTACCGGACATGGATGACAATTTGGACGAGTGATAGCAGCTCATTCCGAGTCTCCCATTGGGTTTAACGACCCATTTGAATTCCACAGTTTTGTTAACTGTGCTTTCTGTTTCACTGACTTTATGCCGTTCGTTCTTTGGGTAGCCGACCCGGCGCGGCGGTACTCGGAAGTCCACTCGATTTGAAACTGGGACACAGATCAGACTTCGAAGACCGTCTTGCTCGAATCTTTCCCGCTGCTATGGTGGTGTTGTCCGATACACAGAGACTTCAGAGTAGCACCTGACATCATTCTCTATCAATCCAACCTGTTTTATCATCTCCTTGTGCCCGCCTGACCACTCTCATGCTCCTGTTCCTTTTCCGTTTCCGTCCGTCTCATAGCACAAACATCTCATTCACCATCACGTGCTCTCTCTTCCTTTCTCCTAAATACCGAAATGATGATGATGAGCCGGAACTCGTTCTCGTCGATAAGCTTAAAAGAAGGTTACTTATGGAGAGCGAATTATCAATTTTAGGTCAGTTATTGCGTCAGTAACACGAACAGAACTCAGCTACACAGTTTATTCTTCACTTTCACACTCGTCCAGCTCAAAGTTCACGTGTTCCGCTCCCATCGAAAGTCTAAATGTCCTTCCGAGGATCTCTAGATCAACTCGCGGCGGCGTGCCTTATTATCATCATATTTGCACACACACATTCTGCAGCACTGTTTTAAACATAGTACAGCTATTCGAAACTGAAAAGGAGTCCACGTCAGAGACGGTTATCTTTGTCTTAATAAGGGGAAGAAGGATGATAAGACCGCGGGGCTACGCCAAATAAAACAGGAATCTGTGGGTTTGGCAGACGATTCCTCTTATCTTCTCTTTGCTCGCTTCTCAACATTTTTTTGTTTGCTAGAGCTTTCAAACTGCTCTTTTCCAGGTATGAGGACCACTTTCGTCGCCCTCGTGGCCCTGCTGGGCTTGTGCTCGGCAGCCGTCGTTCAGCACAAGTTGATCTACCGTGAATCGCAGAAGATTCAGATGATTAGACGTGGAGAGTGGGGAGCGTACGTTCAGCACAAGGCGGCCCTTCGCGACGCCGACCCGGCCGTCTACGCCAACGTCCCACAGAACGTCAACGACTTCGGAGACTTCGAGTACCTCGGAAACATCACCATCGGAACTCCAGCCCAGCCGTTCCTCGTCGTTCTCGATACCGGATCTTCCAACCTCTGGGTTCCGGGACTCACTTGCGAGTGAGATTTATTCGATTGAAATGAAAGTCTACAAAAAAGTGTGTTTTCAGTGGCTCCTGCGCTGGAAAGAGAGAGTTCGACCAATTAAAGTCGTCCACCTACCGGAGCAACGGAAAGCAGTGGTCCATCCAATACGGATCCGGAAACGCCAAGGGATACCTCGGAGTTGACACAGTTGCCTTCGGAGCTGCCACTGACACCCAACTGCCGGTTCCAACTACCACTTTCGGAATCGCCACTCACATTTCGTCGGACTTCAAGAATGTGAGTGAGAGAGCAAAAAGTGTGCGAGAACCCATCTCTCACCAAGATATAATTCACCTTTTTTGTAGATTAAGAAACCCAGTTTATTGTAGTCTTTCTGTTTAGGATGCTGCTGAGGGAATCCTCGGACTCGCCTTCACCTCGCTCGCCGTCGACCACGTCGTCCCACCACTCAT
Organism: Caenorhabditis sp. 36 PRJEB53466; assembly: GCA_946814055.1. NCBI lineage: Eukaryota > Metazoa > Nematoda > Chromadorea > Rhabditida > Rhabditidae > Caenorhabditis > Caenorhabditis sp. 36 PRJEB53466. Next base: position 2,962,554 of record CAMPFS010000005.1, on the reverse strand, counting down.
CAACGCCATCAACCAGGGACTTCTGGATCAGCCAATCTTCACCGTCTGGCTCGAGCACAAGGGATCCGCCAACGACGTCGGAGGAGGAGTCTTCACTTACGGAGCACTCGACACCACCAACTGCGGACCAATCATCGCCTACCAGCCGCTCTCGTCCGCCACCTACTACCAGTTTGTCGCCACAAAATTCTCCCTCGGATCTTACTCGAGCTACAAGAACTACCAGGTCATCTCCGACACTGGAACCTCTTTCCTCGGAGGACCGAGTGCTGTTGTCAGCGGACTTGCTGGTGCTCTTGGAGCTACTGTGCGTTCATCTGAATTCAATATATTCATAGATTGATTCCTTTTCAGTATCACAGCGACGATGACTCTTACTACCTGCCGTGCTCGACCTCCAAGGGAACCCTTGACATCAAGATCGGAGAAAACACCTACTCGATTAAGCCCGTCAACTATATCATCGACGTCGGCATGGGAGACACCTGCATCTTCGCCGCTTTCGCCTTCAACAACTTCGGATTTGGACCCGCCTGGATTCTCGGAGATCCGTTCATCCGCCAGTACTGCAACGTCTACGACATCGGACAGCAACGCATGGGCTTCGCCACGTCGCTCCAGGCCTCGTCGGCGTGATGAGGAGGAGAGTATGTGCCAATCTGATGTACTCAAAGAGAATAAAGTTGTTTGGTGCTTTCTGTGATAAGACCGTAGTATAGTTCTGCTTCTCAATAGTTCATTGCGAACATTTCTGCTTAATTCTTATCGATAAGTTCACGTCGACCGCTTTTCGGCTCATTCTTTCTTCCCGGTACCATGCTGCAACGTTTCTTGTTTCTCGTCATATTCGTTCTATTTTCTTCGAATTTCATTCATGCTGGCGTATTCCAACATGATCTGCTCTACCGGGAATCCAGAAGAGTCCGAATGATTCGACAAGGATCGTTTGCTTCCGAAGAGTCTATTTATCATCCGAAGAACCGGGCACTCGTTCCGCAAAATGTGATGGACGTGCAGGATTCCGAGTACATTGGAATCATCACAATCGGGAAACCGTATCAGACATTCAAAGTTATTTTGGCAACTGGGTCATCCAATCTCTGGGTTCCCGGATTCGAAAGCGAGTTAGTCCTAAAGCGCCCCTCGTTTTCCCATCGCTCTATTTTCAGTTCTTCTTGCGACGGGAAGACGCACTTCAATCCCAAAGTCTCCGACACTTTCCGTACTACCGGCAGATCATTCTTTTTGAACTACGGATCAGGGACTCTGTTTGAAAGCCGAGCCTCGGGGTACATGGCACAGGACCTTGTCACATTCGGAGCATACGAGGGAGCTCAATTGAAAGTGCCGGATAGTCTTTTTGGGCTGGCACTGACCATCTCCGCAGATTTGACAAATGTGAAAGGAGTTATGTTATGTGTTCGAGTCCTCAACGACTTGTTTCAGGATACCAACATCGACGGATGCCTTGGTCTCGGTCCTGCACTCAACTACGACAAAGTCGCCATGTCTCCCCTGATGAATGCGATTCAGCAAGGCCTCCTGGACTATCCGCTCTTCTCCGTTTACCTCGAGCATCATGGCTCCGCGAGCAATGTGCCGGGCGGTGCGTTCACTTACGGAGGCATTGACACCGATCATTGCGGGCCCATCATCGACTGGCTTCCGTTTGTTTCCTCCGGCAATTACGAGTTCATGGCGAGTTCTGGAGGCATCGACGAAAACTTGAACCCTTTAAAAAAGTTTTAGATTGACAGTGTCACGATTGGAAACTTTACGTACACGAAAAGCATGCAAGTTGTGTCCGACACGGGAACTTCGTTCATTGCTGCTCCGTTTTCTGTGCTCAAAGGAATTGTGGCAGCTCTCGGAGCAACGGTGAGCTCTCAAAGAGTATCTATCCACTTATTCACTCTTTTCCAGTACGACAACACCACGAGAAACAACTACGTGCCTTGCGACACAGACAAGGGAACATTCGACATTCTGATCGGAAGCAACACCTATTCGGTGGAGACTAAAAACTTTATCATTGACGTGAGCACACACTTTTCTTGAAAAGGTAAACTTTGAAAAAGTACTTTCAGATTAACCAAGGGAACACGTGTCTTCTGGCTATTTCCGGATTGAGTGGATACGGAATTGGACCCACGTGGATCCTCGGATCTCCGTTCATCCGTCAATTCTGCCACATTCACGACATTGGAAATCAACGAATGGGATTAGCTAAAAGTTTGCAAAAAAATGAAAAACTCTCAAGTACAAAATAAATAATTCTAAGTTGCTGAGAATCGAGATACAGAGAAGACGTGTCGGGAAGGTGAACTGGAGAGGTGAAGTGCTCCTGGAATTAGATGATACTCTGCGGCAATACCGCCTCCTAACCTATAACGGCTTTCCGAAAACTTGCGACACAGGTGATTGCAATGATGGGCTCCAGGAAGGGATAAACAGCGAGACTGCTGCTCGTCAGGTTCCCCAGATACGGTATATCTTTGCCGAACATTGGAAGAATCACGAACAACGCGACTGGCGTGTACATTGTTATCATCGGAATCACTGTCTGGAATTGTTTTTTCGTTCTAATTGGAGCAAAACCCATCTAGATTTACCTGAATGGAAAGCATTCTAAACAGTTGGCGGTTCACGTCCAATGTTTTCGCACTGAGATGATGTTTAGCCTCTTTCATCTTTGAATAGATTCTTGATGCACAGAACAGAATTGTGAAGAAACAGCACATCTGATGACGAATGAAAAACAGATGGAGAGGTGACTCGAACTGACTCACCAAAGTGACGCAACAGCTCAGCGACGCCACCACCTCCATCGGCTTCCACTCTATCTCGCCGTCCGATCCTTGCACCCAATACAGTGATCCGACAAATGGAGTGCTTGCAGAATCCACGTGGAAACACGTGGCCAGCTCTTCTTGGATGTACAACTGTTTCTCAAGAGTGTATGGCATTCCATCAAAAAAGGCGAGATGCCAAACCGTAAAGACGAAGAGCGATGGAATGAAGATGAGCGAGAGTCTTTTGCTTTGCAAGTGGGCTAACATGTGGGTTCTAGAAAATAGATAGTGTCAAGAGTAGAATCATTCGAAGCTTTACTTGCACAATGCCAAGTATCGGTAAATGAATTGACACGCGAGCAGCGAAGCAACGAACCCGGAAAGCACACAGTGAAGACCTGCAAAGTAACTAATGAGAATAATGGTGATTCGAATGAAGGCTTACAGGTGAGAAATCGGCCGATAGACTTGGGCATATCAAACAAATGGCTGTGCATGAACACCATAAACATTGCTCCCTTCATATGAGCGACCTGAAAGAATGGTCCCGTAACAGTGAGCTCGGGCTCAACTCACAGGTTGTACAACTATCTCAATACACGAATATAGCATGGAGCAGAAGGTAAAAACAAGCATTGCATATCTGTAGTCTCCCAGAATCTCGGATCGTGTCACAATAAGAAACACGAGGACAGAGTTGAGGAACTGTGCACCGAAGAATCCGACATAATGGATAATGTGAAGGTAATCGACAAGCTCCGTGGAGCACACCATTGTTTTGTTGCTCGACGAGAGAAACAAATGAACCGAATCGTAAGGCCAGATACCTGCAAATCACGTCAGAATCTAAAGGTGTCGGCCCTATGATTAGATTAAAGAAACTGCAGCGGTTTCTGAGAAAGGAGCGTGTTGGAGATCAGAGACGAACCAATCATTTCTCGCTTGGTTTATTAGATTCAGTGTGTGAACAGTGTGATCTGTGCCAATTTGACCGAAAAATCGTTTATGACGCGCAATAACATGATTGATTAGAGTTTGGTAAAGCTGTCTTGCACCCGAACGCACAAATTAAGCGAGACGCACACAGAGAGAAAGAAAAATATCACAAAGCAGAACAAAAAACAACAAAAGAGTAATAAATACACACAAAAATTATTAGAAATCTTCGAGATCCTTTTCAGATTCTACAGGAGCCACAAGAGCATTCGGACGTGCCATGTGATGTCGCTTCGAGTAGTCCCACTCTTGAATCTCGCCGGAGCCGAAGAACAGAAAGACGATGGCGCCGGAAACGGAGGCGAACACGTAAATAAGCAGCACGTGGCCCCATTCTTCGGCAGTTCCGACTGTTTTGTAGTAGGAGATCATGAGGGGAGTGAACATTCGGCCAAGGAATCCTGAAACGAGAATGTGAACAAGTTGAGGGCACCGGGAAAGGGCTTACCAATGACAGATCCAAGGCTGGTGAGCACTCCGATGTGTGACGGAGCAATGGAGAGAAGGGATGTGTAGAAGCCAGAGATGGAGAGACCGAAGAACCCGGATACAGCTGGAATGGAACCGGTAAGCGGGAGCATAAATTATTCGGACTTACAGCTAAGGAGCATGAGAGCGTAGAACGGAGTGGAGCAGTTCATGTACCGGAGGAAGAAGCACGACACAGATATGCCGAGCATTGAAGCGCATTGGGAGAGCTTCACGGTGCCGGTCGGAGAGAGGATCTTTTTGATTTTCAAGTGATCCATGAGATAACCCCAAATTAGTTTGGAGATCAAGTTGGACATGTGCGGAATTGCAGAGTAGAAGCCGTTCTGAACAGACACAATAGAATGAGAGACAAAGTTGAAAAGCTTACAGACTGAACATCGAGCATGAGAACGTCCTTAAAGTAGACGGGAATGTACACAAAGATCAGTGCGATCATCATGTTTCCAATTATACTGTTCCACATGAGACACCAGAAAACCTTCGAGCTCATCATCTCGCTCCACGGAGTGACCTTCTTCGCGCCATTCGGATTGTGCTTTGGGGGCATGTGGTTCGCCAGATAGTCCAGTTCCCTCTTGTGAATCCATCTCGTGTTGTGCGGCGAGTTGCGAACTGTGAAGTGCCAGAGGATCAGCCACGTGATTCCGAACAGACTGCTGCTGTAGAAAATGGAACTCCAGCCGAGAGAACTTGCGCACAGTTCGGCCACGAGCACATTCCCGAACATTCCGGACAGCTGATTTCCGGCGGTGAAAACCGAAGCCGCCATGCTCTTCTCATTGACCGGAATCCACTTGGTGACCATCGAATTGAGCGCCGGAATGAGCATCGTCTCACTGATTCCCATGAAGAACCGACTGACGAAAGCACCCTTTTCTCCGAAAACAGTGGCCAGAACGGGCATCAGGATGGAGGAGACTGTGAGAATGGTAATGGCCGTGGAGAGGATGTGACGGGCCGAGAATCGATCGACGAGGAAGCCGGCCGGGTAGGAGAAGAGGAATCCGCCGACGAACGCCGCCGACACAATGTATCCCTGCCAGGTGACCGACCAGACGAACGTGCCCTGAAAACATTCAAATTTCAAAAGTGCACTCTTCCCTTTCCTATCATAAAATGGCCAATCAAACGCTCACCCCATAATCCTTGACGACTTTGCCCTCTAATTTAGTGCAACTCGCTGCCCCATCCGTTCTGTTCTCTGTGACTGCCGACAGAATAACAGCCTCGGTCCCTTCCACTGACGATGTTGAAGTGCTGAAACGGAAAAGAAACGTTTGCAGTCAACATCTTGCATCACCCCACTTTGAGCTCATCAGTGCGGCCGCCGTCGAATTGCACATACAGGAAAGCGATAATCCGATGTGTGCGGTCATCTGACACATGCAGAAGAAGGCGTACATGAGCATCAGGACGACATGGAGACGGCGCGAGCGGAAGTGGAGGAACGCTGAAACAATTGGTTTTGCTTTCAAATTGGATTACGCTATTCTGCCAACTCGGCATGGTGCCGGACGGTTAGCCCAGTTGCAATATCCATGGATCGGACTCAAACTTTGCAGGTTTCTTAAGACTTGGATTGAAATGTCTTAGGCCCAAGTTTCAGACCAATTAGATTAGTTACTCTGGGGATATCTGCATGAAAGGCTGAAAAGGCTGCACTATTCCCTAAGCCCGTCCTATCGGGTTCTCCTCAATATCATCTGGTACAAAAATTAGAATATTGCAAAGTGCTGGAAAAGCCACGGCTGATGATTTACGCAAAGCGGAAGAAGGGTGAGTTCCACGCGTGTTTCAATGATTTCTCGCTATGGGTGTCAAGTTACATAACTCACGATGATGCTGTTTCTCCGGGAATGCTTCTTCCACTGCGGGTTCCATTATGATCCTGTAAATAAAAAAGATTGGGCAATGATAGGGTTTTCACAGTTTGCTCAGCACAGAGAATAACTCGGAAAGCGATCAGACGAAAGACCAGACACTAATTGCCACATACACATCGTCGCAGACACAAGTGACCGAATGCAACTTTTTCTCACTCAGTTGATGAGATACTACTGGTTTTGTACGCCTCTAGATGATTACAGGAAATGAGTCCGAACGAAACCGGAAGTTTGCCATCTAAAACACCCACGAAAACAAGAAGTCTGATTAGTTGCGAACAAATGACGGAAAAGTTTGCGGACCAAGCATCAGAAAGTCGAAATCGAGAAAGCGCTTCAGCTGAGTTGCAACAAAAAAAATGCAGAATTGCCTACTGGACGGAATGATAAACGGCTCAGCAGAAAACTGATAACATTTCACTACAATATAGCACTTTTGTGCCCGGGAGAAAAACGGGGAAACGAGCTCATTCGGATCGCAGAAATTGCTGACGAAATCTTTCGAAACTCAAGTGCGCTCATGCTCAAGGTCCACCACGGGCTCTCTCCGGTGAAAATAATGACAAAAAGGGCGCCGAACGGGCTGGATTGAGGAGGGAAGCGATATGAGAGGGCACAAAAAAATGAGCGCACAGAAATGATGCGTTTGCGCAGTGATGATGAACAATTTATGAAGGGGAGGGGGGGAAGTGATGAGTAAACGGATGGAGGAAGAGGAGGAGGAGGAGGTCAACGGAACAAAAGAAAAAGAAAACGAGAGATGCATTTAAAGTGCACGTGGAACGAGTCGAGTTCACGTCAATTTTCAGGGAGTTATCGTTTTCTTTCATTGCGTTTGGATCGGGAGCATAATAAGAATTGAAAACAAAATAGAATCGCTCAAAGCTTAGAGGAACACTTGGCGTGTATTGGTTTTGTTCTTCGGCCTCTTTCAAATGATCTACTTTCAAACGACAAAACTGCTCAAACTTGTTAGTTTCTCTGGCTCCTCGCCATCTATTTTTAGATCTCTTTCCGTTCAACTCCACCCAATTCCTGAGCTCCTTCTCGTCTTCTTCTTATTCAGATGACATTGTTCCATTGCGTCATCAGAAAAGAACAAGGAAACAAGGTTTTTGAAAGGTTTTCGAGAATCCAAACAACAAAAGTCCAAAAGTTGACAATAAATTAATCTGCTCAAGACGAACTGATAACGTGAAAGTGAAAATTGCGGCTTTTCCAAGAAGTTTGGAGGGATTCCAGTTAAAGATGGATCTCTCCGCCCACAGAGCACTACTTTTTGTGCCCCAGTCGGAGCTCAGCTCACGATAACGAAAATGAGTATTTAGTCTTTGGCACCATGTTTATTTTACGACTTTTCTCACCATTTTCGGGACGGTGTGTGCGTGTTAGCAACTTTGTGTAAAAATGATAAATTTTGATAAGATTATAGTTTTTGTGGTCATGATCACACGGTCAGGATTACGGCCACAAGAAGGCGAAGAAGAAGAAAGGAAAAGACACTGAAAAGTTTGAAATGTGAAAGGGAAAATGTGAGATTTCTGATGAAACGATCGGGTTGACCGGCAGGCGGAAAGCAAACAGAATTGTCTAGGCTTTTCCGCACTTTTCCCGCTCTTCGAATGGGAAAGAGACGTGTCTCATCCGAGGAAATGACGAGCGGGGGAGTCCGAGTGCACGAGCACCCAAAGCCCCCCTCCGGCTTCTTCCCCTCCCGCTTGATGGCTACTAGTCCCGTTGGTCACTAGTAGTCAAGGGGAGGAAATGACACAACACGCACGCTGCTTTCTGCTTCCCTTTTTTCTGCCTCAAAGTGATTGGAAATAATGTTTAGGCAGGTGGGGACTCAACAATTACAAAATAGAATTCATTGTGTGGGGGACTCAGATGGGAGACAACAAAAATGGAGGAAATCGGATTGGAATTAAATGAAAAAGACACTTTCCGCGAAGAGGGAGCAAGGCGAGGACTGTGGTATTTATGCGATGAAAAGTGCATGCAATTAGCGAAAGGACACATTTTTGTAGAGCCGTCGTTGAACTATCAATGAATTTGAAAAATCCGTTGAGCACTTCGCTTTGTGCTTCTGATTCTTGATTCTCATTCACATTTCAAAAGCATATGTGTGTGTGTGTGTGTGTGCTCTTCCGCTCGGAATCATAATAGTGTCAGCACTTACGCCAACTACACAATACTCGGTTCGGATTGGGAATTCTGTCTGGATCACTGCCTAAACTCCACTTTTTTGTGTGGTATTCTCAGAGGTGTCTTTCGTTTTATTTTCAGATTTGTTTCAGGTTGTATTATAGAGGCACCGCACAGAAATGGCGCTCTGTTGAGAAACTCTTTTTGCAGTGCAAATTGAGCGACCTCGGGGCCGAGTTTGAAAAGTTAGGCCACGTTTTCAGTGGAAAACTACTTCGCGGCCTAGAAACTCGGCCAGATTGCGAACAGCGCGCCCTTTCTGTCCGGTGCTCCTATAATACATGCTGCTGACAGTTGCCGGATGTTTCAATTAGAACAGATCACATCAGTGATGAAGTTGGACTCTTCCTCCGGTTCGATTTAAGACAATACCCGAGGGATCTAGCTCTTGCTCAAATAAACTGCCCGGCTTCTATCAATGGATTGCTCCACAGCCTTCTGGAATCGATTACGACGCGGACGAGGACTGCATTTACATTGCTATTCTGGACAACGAGCCGTACTTGGATGATATTCAGTAATTTTCTTAACCACATCAGAATTCTCAGAATTCAGCGTCGTTCTATAATTGTTGACTCCAGTAACGCTCCATTAGCATTCACAAGAGCACTCAACCTTTTCCGACTTGACAGTATCTATATGTTTTCAGATGTACACTCAAAAAGATCCGTGCTGGCAATCTGTGCAGAGGACATGACTGTGGAGTCGAGGCGACAGTCGGATGACTGACAGAAATACTACTTGTGACGCACAATCCAGACGGGCAAAAGTTCGAGCACACTCATTTTGACATTTGTGATTTGTCTGTGTTCTGAAAGAATGAATAAATTATTGGGTGACTGATCATCGTTACACCCAAAATCACCTGGCTCAAACATCAGCGCTGCACCTTTCTTTCCATTTTCTTCTTCCGAAATTACCTTCCGTCTGCTTTCTGACAAGTCGGTTGTTCACTCAAATCAAGTTATTGTTCTTCGATTCGACTTGTTCTGTCTAATCTGGTGTTCGAAGTTCTTGAAGCAAATGCTGAATACCTTTGTTTTCGGTTCTGAATGTACTGTCATTATGAAAAAAAGTATTAGAGCTCATTAAGAAAGAACTTTTGGTTGTTTATAAAAGCCCAAGACTGTTGTTTGTAATGACCTAGTTCTTCTAAGTTCAGATCCTACAAATCCGGCGTAAAAACTGTAATACAACGGCAGACCATTACCGTTAATTCCAGATTGTATATCTCAGCTCCCGATGAAGATATCAAAGAATGTTCAACTAAAAAATTGATTTCGAAAACATGGTGTACATTCTATCAGTTAACTTCTTTTTGAGATCTCTACAGACAGCTGAGCAAAACAATCTGGAACAAACGGTTTTGGGATGATCTCATATAAAAAGGATTATGATATTTTCGCTCTTTTGTTATAACACAACTATATTCTTCTTGTTTCTCGTTGTCTTTTTTTGCGCACAAACTTCGGTTCGGCTGTTTTTCTAACACAAGAGTTCGAGTTCTTCGAATTTTCACCAGACGCTCACACACCACAATAAGCCTCCTAGTTCTGCTGGTGTGAGAGTCACTCACTTCTGAGCTGGCTCTCTTCATTTCCAGCCCGATGGACTCCTTTCCAGACATGTTCACACTCAAATTCGGAACCACACTCCTCTACAGTATTCCCTCGATGGTCCTCTATTCGATGACTATTGTGATGGTGAGACGGTTCCCCAAGGACTTCTCGAGCACTTTCCTCAACCTCTACATCACGTTCTTTGTGTGTGTGAGTGTGTTTCCCGCGGAACATCAATAGTTACGAGAGATTATGTACAGAACAACATCACATTCTTCAACTCGTTCATCACCGTCCGAATCCCTCAAAACACCTGCAACGACTGCCTCATGTCCTTCCTTTTCAAGGCGCATTCGGCCACGAATCCCTCGTGGTTTCCCCTCAATTTCTTCTATTTCATTCATTACAACATGGCCTATATGCAATTTCTCATGATATTTCTCACTTCGCTCAATCGGTTCACAATGATTTTCTGGAGTACACGTTATGAAAAAGTACGAGGGAAGTTGCAATTATAACTAATTTCAGAGAGTTTCAGGTGTGGAAACGAATGTTTTTTCCGGCGGTTCTGGCAATAGTTCTCTGTCCGATTCCCTTTACCCTGCAAGTTCTCACCAGTTCAACTTACTATGTCTATACAGAATCATTGGATTGTTTCACTGTCGCCAGCACTATGGTGAGCTACCGGTAACCATCCCTTTACAGTCAACTATCTATCAGGACCGGGAACTCGTGTACAATCAGTTATTGGCCGCCCTGACCCTCATCACAGTCATCACGGCCATCGTGAACATCGCCTCTTTCTACCGTCTCTCCTGCATGGCTTTCAAGATCTCGGTGGCCGAACGGAACCTTCTCTTCGTCAGCGGATCCCTTTTTATTGTCCAACTCGTGGCTGATATCAACACGGTATACTCGAAAATAAAGAGTTCGATGGAGAGTGATCGTTTCAGACCATAAACCGCCTCGTTTTGAATGACAGCAACAAGGACAGTCTGTGGTCGAAAGTCGCCGTCACTCTTCTTCCGTACGTCAGCGACGGACTAACTCTCATCCATCCGTGGATGTTCTTGGCATTTAGCACAAAAGTTAGTTCATAATAAACACAAAGCTCAAGCTCGAGAGTACGAGTACTCCAACATTTTTCTCTTTTTCAGGCTCGTCGATGTTTCGTGATCTTGTACGTTCCGGGTTACAAAGACGCCGTTGCAACCACAAACAATTCGATCCACTTCATCTCACGGGAAATGACTGGTCGAAGAACGCAAGTAGGAGAAGTTAACAAATTCTGACGAAATAAATGAAACTTTATTATGGGAATGTGTGTGAGTGTGACAAGTGTCTACAATAGGAATCTATCCCAGAGGTGGCAGTTCATGTACAAACGGGAACCTGTTAGAATCTCAACGGACGGTCGATAACGACAATTCGAGGAATCAGGTAGAAGACGAGCAGAAAGACGAGGGGCGCGGCGATGAAGACACAGAGAAAGCAGCCGACGAAGAAGTTGCGGCGGGAAACTCGGCTCTTCGATGTGCTCGACGACGAGGAGACACTTCCTTGTTCTGCAAAACAACGACGTTCGTTCATCTTGTCGTCTCCGTTCAAAACTCACTCGATCTTGATGAATAGCTCGGCGGCGGACTGTGTCGCTTCGCGTAGTTTGTGTGAAACGGCGGCGCATTTCGGTTGAAGAACATGGTCATGTCGGGGTCGTGAATAGCGGGATTGAGAGAAGTGCTGAAAAGAGAATTGTGTTGTGTATGCTCAGCTGGAAAGCAATAAACTCACTTGTACATTTCGGGTATTTCATTCTCCAAATCGATCGACGTGTACCTGGCAGCGGGGCCTTCGAAGTGGACCTGACGGACTGCGGGGGCGGCGGTGGGCCCGGTGTCGGAGGTTGATCCGCCATCGGAGCGGGTCGGGAAGGCAACTTAATGCGTACGAAAGTGGGTCGAACCATCGATAAAAGATGGGAAAAGAGCGGAGAAGAGCGGGTGGGAAACCGAGGAATCGAACGGCCGTCGGGGGAAACAAACGGAAAGAACGGAGAAAGAGAGAGAGCGGTGATAATGTAGAGGGCAATGGATGTTTATGGCGTTCATTCTTTTCAGATTTTATGTGATTTCAGTCGAAGAAGAATTGTATGTGAAACCGACAACATTTGGAACAAGTGACCAGGGCCTTTCACGAGCGAAAAATGTTCAATCATGAAACTAACTCGAAAAACGTTTTGTGCCTCCGCTCCACTTCATCCCCCTTCATCCCCGCACTTCCCTTTCGCGGAAACAGTGCGAGGATTGAAGAGACGCAGAGCCAGCTGATCAAACGGAATCGCTTCGAATATTGTTCATCCATTGTTGATGGTGACTGCTGCGTGTGCACGTTGGACAACTTCTTTCACGGCGCGAATACGAGATGAATGTACTAATCGGGAGACATTCTTGACCCAGTTGAGGAATGCAAACGTATTGAAAACCCCAGTAAACTCGAATGAAGTTCGGTTGTCCCAGATTTGTTTGCAATTCTATTTCAGACAGTGGAACAGGAATTTCTCCGGAGGAATCTCGTTCGCTAGGAATTGGTTTACGGAAATATGCATCAGAAGTTTGAACAAGTAAACATTTCAGTTGCAGTGACATCACTCGGGCAAGTTATCGTAGTCTTCGATGGGCTTGAAGTTCAGACGGAGATGGGTGGTTCCGTCGTCCAGCCGAAGAACTTGTCTGCCTTTCGAGTCCACAATATCCGAGAAGGGCATTTCTTTCAGACACTGAAACTGGTATAACTAGAGAGGACTATAACCTTGAACTAGAACCTTGAATCCAGATTTCTCGAGCAGAATCTGATTGGCGAGGGAAGTGGTTTCCGAAATGACTCCGCCGATCTTGTATTTCTAAAAAAGACGTTCAGATAGGGGGAAGAGATCGGAAGAGAACTCACTTTCAAGTTGGTTTGGGTCATATTCTCGGTTACTAGCCTCGTTGCTATTCCCGCTCTTTGGAATGGCAGTGCAACACTTCCGATTTCTCTGAAAATAAATGTATGCTAAGATGATCCCAAGGGGAGGGTCAAACCTGTGAATCACTGAATCGATATGCGACGGAGCCAAATTCCAAAAGTTGGAATGTGCATTGTTCAAGAAACGGACTGAAAGTAAAGTTAAAATTACGAGGCCCCAGAAGGTAATTCTCACGAAACAACTGAGAGTGTTCTGGAATATTCTCCGAATAAAAGTCGGCGCTTTCCAACGGATCAGTCCGATTCCAGACTGAACTTAGGAGGCACGCAGTCAGTTGGCCATTCGGTTGAGTCACGATAGTGGAGAACGGAAATCTGAGACATCGATCTACTGTATTCGAGAAGACACCGTGGGAAATGTCCGGAGTCAGATTCAGAGCCTGAAGTTACTGGAATGAACTCACGCTGAAACGGATCAATCTCACTCTGGCGCAGGGCTCTTCCTTCGCGAAGTGAGCCATCAGAAACTGGATGATATTTTCTTTGTCTTTTGGTTGAGCCAGACGGAACAACAACTGTTTCTTCAAAGGCATTTCGACAAAAGACCTCTGATCGGAAGAACCTTTTATGAAAAAGATCTAAGTGTGAAAAGTGCAAGTGCAAGTAGCGGTATCATTTCAAGATTTGAAAGGTCGCGCTTGTATTCATGTAATTTCACGCCTTTTACAATTAAAGTTCAAACCAACAATTGAAACGAATTCCGTCGTCCAGTGGGAGCTCCGTGATTCCTGCATTCGGAGATCTACCGATGGATGACTGCGTCGACCCCGTTCGGAGCCAAATCCCAGAATGTCAAATGCATACTATTCAGAAAATTCACTGAAATTTGACATTAAATTAATGGAAAGTGAAGTATTCACCGAATAGCTCGACGTTTTCCGGAAATTCGCCCATTTGAAAGTCGGCGTCGTCGATCGGATCGCTGCGATTCCAAACGGAGTTGAGCACACATTCCACCAGTTTTCCGTTTTTCGTGGCGATTCTGGAGAATGGTTTCTGGAGGCAGCGATCGATTGTGCCCGAAAAGAGCACTTCCATCGAACTGACCGGCATTTTCAGAGCCTGAGCGCAGCACTCCTGTCCTTTTCACTTCTGGTAACTCGAAGTGAGTAATTAGAAAGCTGAGCAATTTTTTCTCAGGTAATTTTCGGCAAGGGTGAGGCGCGCGAGCGCGAGCACCACGAGACGACCCTGTTCACGCGAACAAATCGTGAATCTCACTTATTCTCATAAATACTTACATCTACATAAAATCACTCATTTTGGGAACCAGAAACCAGCAGTCAACAAAAAGGAAAATAAATAAGGAGTAGGGGGCGAAGAGAGACATAGAAACACGTAATAGAAGGAGATTAGACCATCGTTCGCACTTCGAAAAATCGTTTCAGGTAGAAGATTTGTCCGACAGTCATTCCGACGAGCACGAAAGCCTCGAAACCGGCCCACATGACGACGCGCGAGTTGGTGTTCTCATTGACTGAAAAAAATGGTTCGAATACTCAATTTATCTAACTTGGGAAACTCACTGTTTCTGTGAACTCGCTCTCTGACTTCCATGTATTCTTGCTCGTGTTTGACGGACATCAAAGCCGAAGACAATTCACGGACCATCTCCTCCAGTTTGGCGTTGTCCGCTGGAAAGGTATGATTTTGTACAGAGTAATAGCAAGATTTTCTTGCACTTTTCTGACATTTTTTTACAAAAAAGATTAATCCGCTTATTCTCCAGTTATTTTCATTCAAAAACTGAATAAATACTCACCGGCATCCTGATTGGTTGCGGCTCCCGGTGCTTGTTGATGCGGCTCCGTGATTTCGACGGTGAACATGACGGCCTTCGGAGTCATCGTGCTCATTTTGTTTCCGAAGCAGTAGGTGTAGATTCCGTCCATGTGAGCAGCAAAAGTGAACTTTCCGGATGATTCGCGCTCTCCCTTGTAAATTTCCTTGTTGTCCGGACCAGTAATCTGCGAATTTTAGCTAATATTAGCTAATATTTCGATAAAAAGTAGTACCTTGACGTCGATATCGAGAAATCCTCCTTCTGCCACTTCGAACATCAGTCCCATCTTGGTTCCGGACGTCAATCGGTCAAAAAAGCATTGTTCCTCGTTAGCATCGACGTGAAAGAAGTAGGAAGCGGCGGGTGTAGCGAGCAATACTGTCAGAATCCATGTCAGTGTGTTCATTTTGTCAGTTTTTACCTGGAAAATAATAATTAATCAAAAGGAGATGATATGAATTCAAGAAAAATGCATTGAAACACGAATTTTTCGCTGGAAATCAGAATTTTCCTCACGACACGTCACAAAATGAAATTTCTGCTAAACAGCGCGCAGTGCGGTATTTCGGAGTGTTGTTGGAAACACTTTCCGCGGCAATTAAAATCATATTGCAGACGGCACGGAAGAATATTTATTTGACAGTGAAGAACGGGAATTTTACAGAAATTAGAACCAAAAATATTGCATTTTAAGTTTTAGCAATTCGAGTGACTGAAAGAGTAGCAAAAACGAATCCAACGAGGAGAACGGTGAGAACCATGAGAACGAAGACGATTTTGACGGATTTGTGGATGCCAGACGAGTCCGGGGGAGAGTCATGGGCGTGCGGTTGACTGTAATAGTCGCCAGTGTCAATGTGATAAACGGCAGGAATGATTCCATGCGGAGGGATCGTGATACTGCTGAAAAGAGACTGTCGGACACGAAGCAAATGGATGGGGACCGTACCTGGAGGGACCTCTCGAGTGAGAGTGCTTCGGAGTGTTCGAATAGAATCTGTCGAGGTCCTCTTTCGAATTGTGCATTTCTTTAGGAATCGGCCAAAACTGTAACATTTTCTCTCCACAATGAGCTTCTTATCGGCGCAAATGGTCCAGTTTTCGGGTTTAAAAACGAAAAGTGTCAATCAGAACACTTGAGAAATAAGCTAAAAAGACGATTAGAAAACGAAAAAGACAAAGTTGAGGGGGTAAAGTCCGTTCGGAAGAAGAATCCGACTGATAAGTGAGCTTTTGGGGGCGCCGTGCCGCTTTTATACCGATGATCGCTTAGATAACTGTTTGAGACCTCGTGAATCTGAAAAAGAGCTGAAAAAGGAGTGGACGAGGGAAACAAGAATGTTTGCGGGTGTCACATGCACCACAATAACATCGCTTTATCACTGTTTTTTCAAATGTTTACCCACTCGAGTAATACTGACCTTTTCTTTCTTTTCCACACTTTTTTCACTACTCTGTCCTTTCTCAAAAATGTTTCATTCTGTCATACATTGTTAAACAAGACAAATAGTCATTATGATAGTCAGGACTAGGATTACGGTAGCCAGCAGAAGGATGAAGAATGTGCCGACGAGCAGGTTGAGACGGCGACGGATGTGGTTGTCCGGGGGCGGAGACCGCAGTGCTGAAATTAAGAGATTGGAAATTTTTGTCCCAGCGGTTAGCTCAAATCTTTATTTACGTACTGATAAGAGGAAAATGAATCCTATTACCCTTTAGGTGACGTGGAACCACTCACTTCTATGCATCCGAATCGCGTATGCTTGTCGTGGGAGTACCGTGAAAACTCTTTGCTGCGCGGGCGGAGGTTGTTGACTCTCGATACATTGCCTTGATGACGTGGCAGGAAACTCGCGCGGACAGTACGCGGGCAGCTCATCCGTGTACACTTCGCTGTTCGTCGTGTAACTCGGTGGAAAGTCATAGTAGCTGGGCGGCGCTTCTGGAAGCGTCCGTCTGGGAGAGGATAACGGCTTCGGACGATCAGAGTCTTCGGAAGTCGAAGGCAATGGGTCCATCTGAAGATCGGCGATAGTGTGTGGAGGAGCGAAATAAGGAAATGTTATTGAGACGGTTGCACTTGAACGTATCATGGACGAGCGACAAGAAGAATGGCCAAAAAGACAAATGATCCTTGTCGCGAAAGTGCTGATAAGCGGCCGTCATTCTCTTCTCTTTTTCTCTGCACAATGACCCGAATCAAATAATTTGTGAAACAGTCACATGCTCGTTCGAACCGACTGTCGCCTGTTGCCGAGTCGCGAAAAAAGCATAAAACATGTGGTTGGGTGGGAAAGATACGCGCAGAAAGCAGAGAAAGTATCATTTTGAAGAGGTAAAAGGAGCTAGTTGTGCTCCAAACTGAAGAAGAAATAGGTCGAAGATTCAAGTTGGATGCGCTCAATTCGACATTTGAACATTGCGCTGATCGACTTCCGTTTCATAACTGTGACACCGAAAAGTACTGTCCATAACACTTGGTCCCTCATCAAATAGACTTAGACTGTGAATTTCAGTTTAAACAGTGTAGTTCAAAGCATTGAATATTCATTTAGAGGTTTCCAACGATCAAATCACAAACTGATGATCAACTAGAGAATAGTCGAGACGAGAGAATCAATGAACTTCATGGAGAAGATTGAGGTTCAGAACAAAGCTGGATCCGGAAGAGAATCACTGAAATCTAAACATTTATCCTTGTTTGGACTGTTACCTACTCGTTTCTGAGCAAGATCCTCTCATTTTACGCTTTCTCTGAAATGAAAGTTGCTCAGATCACAACCGTTTCTTCATTTGTGGAGACTGTGTGTTCTCTCCTCGAATGGTGTCGATTCCACCCAAAAGTTCAAAAAGCCAACTTCCAGTTATCTGTCTCTCCCTCTCTCTCTCTCTTTCCCTTTCCGGTACATTAGCATACGAACTGAGCCCTATTACCATCTCAATGCGTTTCTATAAAACACGCACTCATCCCTCCCGATCTTCATTCTCAACAGTCATGAAGCTTCTCTCCGCTCTTCTCGTCGCCTCCACCCTCGTCAGTGTCTCCAACGCCGCTTGTACCGACGGTATCCCCTTCACACTTGGAGCATCCTCCTCTAGAAACCATTCATTTTTCAGTGTGCACGTGTACAAAGCCGGCTCTTTTCAACGAAGCGGACTTCACCGCAAACGTCGCACCCAAACTGCTTGAAATCGGCCAAAGTGGAACTTTCGTGAAAGCGGATAGCGAATCAATTTCCGGCTGTGTTATCAGTCTCAGCTGTGACTATGGAGATTTGGACGACGATTTCAGTGCTGGTCAGACTGTTTTTACAGCTAGTGGACAAGTGATTCATTCGGCAAATTCATTATCTCATTTCGTGTCTTTTTCAGATATCCGAAGGTGCGACTAACTTCGACGATGTTGCGTGCGTCAACTCAAAATGGATTTACAAGTGGGAGGAGGTGGTTTCCGTCGGATGTTACAAGAGCTTTGCAAATGAAGATTACTAATTTCGCTGTTTTAATAAACTTTTCCCTCAATTTCCCCTCAATCTCTCTTGTTTCTTGATGCATTGAAAGTAGAAGAGAGCAAGCATCTTTTGGAAAACGAAGAACAGTCTCGCCGTCTTGAACCATAACGCATGAGAAACAGACATTGTGAAAAATGATGGCTAAAAGATCGCACTGAAAATGAAGATGTTCCTTTGTTCACAGGAAGTGAACACAATATGAAGTGTGGACAAGTTCTACTAGTCTTAAGTGCCATATATTGTACTTCTGTCAATGCTAGGTTGGTTGTAAGAAGTAAGTTTTGAGCGTACAATGATGGTGCCACAGTGAAAGAGAATGTATTGCTAAACTCATAAAGGCAATCGTTTTTGAGAAACATCAGGTTTCATGTTCATGCAATAAACTTGCGTGCAGTTTGCAACCGAACCCCTCGTACCGAGTTCGGGAGCTTTTAATACTTTTTCTCTGCGTATAAAATAGCATGGTCAAGCGAAGAAACAGCGCTTCGGTAGCAGAAATGCTTATGAAAACACTATTTTTGCTGCTTGCTTTGGTCGTCCTGACCGAGCAAATGTTCCGACCAATAAGACTGCCACAAAGACACGAGGACTGCTCTTGTGGTATGATGATGTCTTTGCGAACGACAATTAATGCTACCTTTATTTATAGAAGACCATGACTTGTCTGACGAGAGTGTTCCTTGTGATGATGATAGTGGAGAGAACACCACTCCTGAAGAGGTTGAAACAACCACAACTGCAGGGGTTTCGAGTACTTCGACGGCGACGACTGCCCCACCGAGTACATCGACGACGGCTACGACGACAGTGACAACGACGACGCAAACGACCACTCAAACGACAATGGAACCCACTACTAATGGAACGACGACATCGACTGCTGTGCCCACCACGACTCGCTACTGGCCATGCGGTTACAGATCGCTTGCTCAGCCGTTCAGGCGGAAGAGCGGATGGTGGTGCTCTCAGGTGAGTATCGGAAACGTTTTAAATGTGTCCCTCTCCCTTTCTCGGTATCAGTGAGCGCAGAAACTGCGCTCAAACGATTCTTGTACCTATAAAATAAGTCGAGATGTTGACTAATCAAATGGAAATTATTGCAGGCCGATTTCAACAGCATCGGATATGTGCCAATGCCAAAAGCGTCTGAAGCGGTGAACTGTAGACTCGCCAATATGACGTACAGCAGTATAGAGACGCAAGAAGAATGGGATTATTATCTAGCCTGTGAGAGTGTTCTCTAAGACGTTAGTATTTCAACTTTTGCAGTGGCAAGAAGCATCGAAAAGTATACAATCTACGGAGTGTGGATGGCAATCGACTACAACACCACTTCTGGACTATGGTACTGGAGTGACGGAAATGTTGCCAACACGACACTCCCTTCACAGCCAATCCTAGGCGTTGCAAATGGAACCGCTGCGTTCTTCTGGAACGAAACTATGCCTGGAGGATACGGATATTTTGGACTGACCAACCTGAATGGCGTAGGAACTGGAAGTACACTTCCAGTTGTGAACATGGGTATTTGCGGAAGACCGGGAGATAAATATCCTGAATAATCTAAACATGTGTTCCATAAAACTCTTTAACTATTCAATTTTTTGTCGTGTTCCACAACAGCCCGGCAATTCATACAATGACCGAGAAATTTGGCGCCTTGCAAAACTTCGGGCACATTTGGGCACATATTGGGACCAAGTTTCAGCCCGACCGGATCGTCTGGTCCCGAGCGATGAGGATCATTGGACGATTTTTCCAAAAACCCCCGGGATTCCGGCCAATTTCCGATCTAGCGATGATCCGATCGAGCTGAAAAAGTTTGGGTCCGATCGGAATATTGCAAGTGGTTCAAAGATCCAAGTCAAGGGCCGCCGGCCAATTGCCCAGCCTTGTACATATGTTTGAAAAGGAATTCAGGAGTTTACAATTGACTGGGTTTCTCAACAGAGCACGTTTTGTATGCCTTGATAGTAGATGTTTTGCATTCATTGAAAAATACAGGTGTTCAGAAATTTCATAGCAACACAGAATGAGAAAATTGAAGCCGAAATCATGGCCAGTAGATCACTGAAATGCATCCGGCGGAGACCACTAATCCTCCTTCATAGGTCCAATGATTCGCAGCGTTACAGTAAACGGAAGGCCACGTAATGTTTCCATCCAGATTGTCAACATATTGAATGTACTGAAAATTGAATTGTTTTTCTTGTTAAACTTTCCAGATCTCACGGTTCCATTCTCATATCCAACGAACAAGTTTCCTTGCACGTATTCGTATCCGTTTCCCTTTTGATAACTGCATTGGATTTGGTTTGAGCAGCTCGTGTTTGACAACTGGTTGACAATTTTAACGACAGTGGTATACGAAGAATCCCAATTAGCAGCAATCACTGCACTCTGTTCGCTCCAAAATGTGTCATTGTACATGCCATCGCTGCTGGTAAGCTGAATAACAGGAATATCGGCTGCGCAAGTGCAGTTAGCTGTAAATCAGAATGAATACAGGAACGTGCATGAAGCGAGTTACATCTTTCTGGATATGGATCTGAAGTCGTCGGCTCCTGGGTGGTAGTCGAAGTCACAGAAGACGTAGTCGGCTCCTGAGTGGTGGTAGACGTAATCGTGGATGTACTCGGCTCCTGGGTGGTAGACGTAAACGTGGATGAACTAGGTTCTTGAGTTGTAGTCGATGTCACAGTAGATGAACTAGGTTCTTGAGTTGTAGTCGATGTCACAGTAGACGTAGTCGGCTCCATGGTGGTAGTCGAAGTCACAGTAGACGTAGTCGGCTCCTGAGTGGTGGTAGACGTAATCGTGGATGTACTCGGCTCCTGGGTGGTAGACGTAATCGTGGACGAACTAGGTTCTTGAGTTGTAGTCGATGTCACAGTAGACGTAGTCGGCTCCATGGTGGT